>CM038465.1:36211862-36386687 GCA_021464415.1 Lonicera japonica | reverse complement strand
CCCCAGATCACAAAATAATTTTTCTGACGCACTAGCAACCTGGCATCATTGACGATATCGCCGAAGATGGAATGACAGAACTCTTCACCGTACAAAGAAGATTCAGACCCAGCACACTGCATGGCCCTTGAGGTAGAGAATGAAATAGATGGGGACTCAACCATTTGGTTTTTGTGACATATGGAACAATATTGAAAAATCATCTGTATCCCAGCGAACAGATAAGAAAACGCGGATCACACTCAGAAGATTATCATCAGATTCATACTTTGTGCCGAAGGCTGTATAAAGGAACTAAGACGGGACCCATCTTCAATGTCTCACTGAAGAAGAATCCGTCAAAATGATGGATCAGATACATGGGGGCGATTGCGGACCTCATAAGTGCGGTCATACACTTGCCCGCAAAATCATCAGACAAGGTTATTACTGGTCCACCCTGCAAAATGACTGCGTTAACCACGTACGCCGTTGTCACAAGTGTCAAATCTACGCTAAAGTCTCAGAAACTTCCTCCGAAAGAGTTGTACAACATGACTGCTCCCTGCCCTTTTGCAACTGGGAAATTGACATCATTGGAAAATTTTCGCCCAAAGCCAGCAACGGCCACGAATTCATACTAGTAGCCATCGACTACTTCACCAAATGGGTAGTAGGCCGAATCTTTCCAGACCCTTGACGCCAAGAAAGTTGCCTGATTCATCAAACGGAATATCATCTACCGTATGGGGTCCCACACGAGATCATCTCGAACAACGTACCCACTTTGAAGGAGAGGCTAATACAGTCATGGAGGAACACGGTATTATCCGACATAGATCTACGCCATACAGACCGCAAACCAATGGGCAGTTGAGGCCGCCAACAAGAATCTGAAGAACATCCTGAGCAAGATGACCAACACTTGTCGAGACTGGCCAGAAAAATTACCATATGCATTGTGGGATACCGCACCACTGAGAGGGTCTCTACCGGGGCAACCCCATTTTCACTTACATACGGGATGAAAGCAGTCCTCCTGTTGAATTAGAGGTCCCCTCTCCCTAGAGTAATGTTAGAGAATCAAGTTAATGAGCTGGAATGGTCCAGGCACGTTATGACGAGCTGGCATTGTTAGAATGAGAAGAGATTGAAAGCCGCATATCACCACCAAGGGTATCAAAAAAGAATCGCTCAAGCATTTAACCAGAAAGTAAAGACTCGAGGTATCAATGAGAACGACATCGTGTTGAAAGAAATTCGAGAACCAGCCAGAGACCCAAGAGGAAAGTTCGGGCAAAAGTGGACAGGGCCATACATCGTCAAAGAGATTGATACAGGGGGTGCCGCTATAACTCGCTAATTTGAAACGGACAGTTACTGCATTCACCAGTCCAAACATGGATCGACTGAAGAAGTATTACCAATAGATGTAACATGTATAGTTAAGAACTACGTCAACCTGAGCCCCAACTCAAATTGTGTTTTTGGAAAAATCAAAAGGGGAACGTAGGCAACCTAAGAAGTGACTTCAGGCCCGGTTTAAAACATTGAAAAGAAATTTATTTCTCATAAAAAAGTCCCTTGTTTATTATTAAGGTGGTTCAGAACACCGAAAGTTTACAAAGAGATACATCATACAGAAAGACCTAATCCCTAGGGGTGGCCAAGCAGGGTCCTCAGTAGCCAAGTCAATTCGAGCCTCATCCAGGATCTAGTACGCAAAGACTATGTTTCCTCTGTGGGCTCGAAATCCATGAACCGAAACCATTCCATTTGAAAGGGGTCATCAATCAGCTCCTCTTCCAGAGACCCCCAACGAGAACGGATGATGTCAACTCGAAGGGGTCGGGTAATACCAAAACAAGCATAGTTGAACTGACAAGTTAGTCGAGCACGCCACATTCTCTCCACCGATGAAGAAACATGCTGGGTCAAAAATTTAGACTCGGAAGAAAAGTTGTTCAGGCTAAGGGGAATGTCCTGAGGGACGTTAAATTGCCGAAGAAGACGTCCTGGGAGATAAAAAGAAGTGAACCAGAGCCCACGGAGCCGAACATAATTCTGCCCCCCGGTACTAAGCACTATCGCCCTCAGCTTCCACCAAGGAATGTTCCATCGGATAGCCCAAAAATTCTCTGAAAACCACACCGTCCAATCAGAGGAAGACATGGTCAAGGCACCAAAGAGGGGACGACGGAAGAAGTGTGTCGAGTTGTCAAGCCGAACCCCATTGAAACCCACCGATCGGAAACGCTCCAATAGCTACATATATAGCAAGCGCGGACTTCCCTTGAAGAAGGGTGAAGCTCCCCTTTTGAGATCATCTAGGCCATTCAGAGTCTCTGCAAGAACGATATGCACTATAGATTCCCCATTTCTAGCATGATAAATCAAACTCAGAATAGTCGGATCAATATGGGAAGAGCCCTTTACCAGTAGCATATCAGAAACAAGACAAATCAAGGCTGCCACAGTACGCCCCGCACTATAAGAAGCTCACTCCTCGTAACGATGAAAGAACCTCACCATTTTGTGGAGGTCAAGAAGCCCGTCGATAATAAAACCATCACAGGCCGCTTGGGGAATGTCTAACAAAGCGATCAGCATATCTCAAGGACCGATTTCTTCTATAGGAACAGCCATCGGGAGACGAACGTCAGAATGCAACAACCAAGAAAATTCTTCATAAGTCGGACATAGCTCATCTAGCTTGAAATGAAAAAGATGATCCGCGGGACTCCAGAAATACAAAGCGCCAAACAAAAAGGAAAAATCTACAGGACGATGGTACCAACCCACTAAAGGATGGAATACACCAAAGTTCAAGCCATTCTCAGAAGATATCAGAGCATCTCGGGCTTCAACATAAGAAAAATCAGAATTTGTGCGATAAGAAGACATTTTGGGAAAGGTGTGGGGATGAAGGAAGGAAGACGGGTGTATTTATAGCAAAAAAGAAGGTTCCTGTACCTGTTTGTCGCACGACAAACCCATATCCAGGAGGGATTGTCGCATGACAAACCCCTTTGGTTTACCCTGTTTTTGATATTTTCTTATAGGTAAGAGTCAGTTTTGCCAAAAGATCCACTTTTGTATGCATTATGCTCACTCTGTTCTTTTGCAGGGACCTTAAGTATCATCCCATCACAAAGGTATTATTCCTAATTTATCGATCCATGTAATTATTAAGATCTTTCATCATAGATAAGGAATAAATACATATCATCAGACACAAATAAAGATTTTTCATAAAACTAATAAAAGAACGGTTTTTTTAAAACTAAATCTCTGTCTAAAGGTCTAAAAAATAAAAACTACATATTTGTCAGAACTAACTAAATGCAGGAAAGAAAAGCTAATCTATCCGAGCGCGCTTCGACACGCTCCCACTGTCACCCGAACCCTCCTCAGGAGTAGGATCGACCACTGGGACGCCCTGAGTAGAAGGAGCTGCCGCCTGAGAAAGCCCCGTCGACCGAACTGGTGCCGTGGGGCGAATCACCAAAGACCGAGATCGCCTGGAGGTCCGACTACTGCTCCTCCGAGACTTCGTCCGAGCACGAGAGAAAGACAGAGGGTCATCTGCCCACAAGGAAACATCGATCGCCCTCTGATAGTCACGCATGTATATCGTGGGGTCTCGACCAACGTACTGGAGCAGGTTCCAGCTGTAGAGATACTGGGAATGCCAAGCTCTCAGATCCACCACACGCACGCTCACTCGCTAAAAAGGAAAGAAAGAAGAATCAGCACCGTTAAAATAAATAAACATGGATATGAAGGGATATTGAGGGAAGAAAAAGCATATACCTCATCATCAGGACGGCTACCTAAGTAGTCGAACATATCCTCAGGGAGAGGATACTTGGGCACCGTATATCGACGTAGACCGGCACTGACATAAGAGATGTCCCGAGGAAGTGTCGGCAGATCTACTGGATGAACGGACGAACCCGCCGGTATGGCAAAGAAGTAGACCCACCCTCCTCACAAATCAGGAACAATGGAGGGCAAGAAGATGAGCCACCAAGACCTGTAGATCTGACCGGAGGGCCCATGGCAGCTGACGGAAGAGGAGTCAGCGTGGCATAAGTGCGAACACCCGGAGGGTCCACAATGGCCATCGTTCTCAGAGGCGGGACCCCACTAAAAGCAGCAGCAGCAAGAGGGGTCCGCCCAAACTGTTCATAGTCGACCCCGAAGTCCGCAGGCTCCCAGGACCGCTCAGAAAAATCACCTCTCCCTCTCTCAGCAGCCTCAGCAGCATAAAAAACGACCTCCGAAGATACCGGCCATCACCTCCCTCAGCAGCAGCAGGGACACCCCTCTCCCCCTCGGGGTCATCATCATCAGAGTCTAAAATGTTGTCCCTCTGATCAAGAACAGGTGGCAGATGATCGGGGATCGTCTTGGACAAGTGAGTCTGTCCTCGTATATAGTTGGGATTGCCTCCCAACGCCCGGTATCTCTCGTAGAAGACCCGCCTTCGAGTCCCCTTCCGCTCCCTCATCAAGTAACGAGCAGCGAAGACAATATAATCTCCCTCCTCGGTGAATGTCTGAAAACTGAGTCCGTCGACAAGGGCCTGCACTATCACTGGGTCGATCTCTCCCGTCCGCCTCATCACAACTGGCGAGAATAAAGGAACTCGAGGCCACTGGGCCGGTGTATGCTGGCGAATAACCCTCTCGCCCAAATAGAAATGAAGGCCGTACTCTTCCCTGATAAGCCGCCTGGTCCTCGAGGCGGTCATAGCACAGTCATATCCAAAATGGAGACCCAGATCACCCCAAGGGGCCCACTCAATCTGAAAAGAGAACAAGATTTTATTTCAGTAATTTATATTCTATTTTACTATTTATTGAAAAGCAAGAATACTAAGATATTTACCTGCTCCTCCAGCAGGTCATGGACGGCAGCAGCTCTGGTCTCCCGAGTCCAATATACATAGGGAGCCCTGTAGTTCCCCGCAATGAATCGGCGGAGAAGGGAAAACTGGTCCTCGTTCTCAACGAGGAGATCCACCTGGGTGTGACCCAGATGGGTATACGCCACGAACCAACTCTGAAGAGGAAATATAAAGAATATCAGCAATAATCAACAGGTAATATGTAAAGGACTGAAGTAAAGATAAAAGGACAAGAGTATATACCTCCCACAGCAAGGAAAAGCCCTTGAGGTTCAGGGCCAAATGACGGGAAACCTGGTTCATAGCATCATATAGGACAGCGAGAATGAAGTCGCCCCAGTCGTAATCAAACATAATACTAAAATCCTAGAGATAAGGCAACCACCAGAGATGGGCCGTGTCCCCCCCACGGGCCTCGAACAGTTCATGGAGCGTCAATAAAAGGACGACGCGGGCATACTGACGCGCCTCCTGACGGGTCATCAGCACTCCTGAAGCAACCAATTGAGCTCTCTCTGTGGCGAGACGCGTAACTAGAACCGCTCGAGGGATCGTATCACCCGAACTCCGTCGCTCGGGAAACCACCCAAGTGCGCCCACGATGCCCTCTGCCGTCAGACGCAAAGGGACATCAATCTAGATAGGGACCCCCCTGAAGGAATCCCGATCAGAGCAAAAGGATCGAGGGGGTCATCGTCATCTCGCCCCAGCTCCAATGGAAGGTATGAGTAGTATCCCACCAATGAGAGGCCAACGCCGACACTTAAACTGCTGCCCTAGATACCTGCTCCGGGAGGGCATCAAAGAGAGAACCGAATGGAGTCGCAAGGAGCAACTCCTGGATAGGGGTCGGTGCCTGTTGCCACTCTAAGGAAATAGCGTTGGGAGAACCCCAACCACAGCCGACCCACTGCAGACAAAACGGAAATTATGTAAATATGAGTAAACCTGAGGGTACTTTGGTGTAAATATGAGAGTTATAGGGTTATAAGGGTAAATTATGTAATTTTCCAAACCTGAGGGTACTTTGGTGTAATTATGAAGAGTTATAGGATTATAAGGGTAAATTATGTAATTTTCCAAACTTGAGGGTACTTTGGCGTAATTATGAGAGTTATAGGGTTATAGGGGTAAATTATGTAATTTTCCAAACTTGAGGGTACTTTGGTGTAATTATAAGAGTTATAGAGTTATGGGGGTAATTATGTAATTTTCTAAAAAAAAAACCTAAAGGGTATCACAAGTAAAAGTATGTGTTCACTAAATCGGACATTATTTCTAGGCAGACATGTATACTAAATACTGGAATTGTTTAATACATGCAGGAAACGACAGAAGTAATCAAACAAAGAAAGAATTTTAGGAAAACATACCAGAGATCGTCGACGGATCTCGTGAGAAACAGGCTCCATCAAGAGCCACGGAACATCCGGGACTGGAGCAACCCGGGTAACGTCTCGGTAGACCACTGCCGGACCGCGGTCCACCCCATCCTCATCGTACCAATCAAGGTCCTCCCAGTCATCATGGTGAGGGCTGCACCGGAGAACGCCCTGAGCGTCGGTAAAGGTGACCTCCTCCTGGTCACCCTCTAATCTATCTGGCTATACAGGATCCATCTGAGTGTGAGTAGAATATAAGAAAAGTCAGAAAAGCGGCAGGGCTTCCGCGCTTGAGAGAAGAGAAAAAGAGAGCTACAGAGAGAAAAAGAAAGGAGAGAATGAGGTGGAATGGACTCAGCAAGGGGCTTATATAGTGGATCAGTATGTTGCGCGACAAATAGACTCATTGTCGCGCGACAAACACCTCTCCTCCGAGGTGTCGCGCGATATTTGGTCCTTTTCCCTGATTTTTTGACCTTGGTCTCATTTTATCTCATGCAGGAATGCTTCAGAGGAACAGTTTTCGAAAACCTTTCTGAATACCGCACCCCAATGATGAAAAATCAAGGAAAGACTTCCAAATCATCTCTCCGAAAATGCGAGAACGGAATACAAACAAAGTAGTCTCTGATCTCCCAAGAAGGACCAAGACCATCGATGAGAAAAAGCAAAATATCAGAATAAGACGGGAATAGAAAAAATTGAAGGAGTAGAAAAAAGAAAGAACCCGCATGAGTGCCCGAAAATGAGCGAGAGAAACAGAAATGAAAAAGTGACAGAGAAAGCCACACCAAAAGTGACAGCTAGGCCAAAACCGGCTCAAGGTTTCGTTTTGGGTGAGTAAGGCTCCTGATCACAACAAAAGGATAAAAAAGACTCTTGGTCAAAAATAGAGAAGACCAAGAAAAGTCTTTCCCAAAAGAGGGAGAAATAAGGGCATCGAAAAACAGAAAACGATGTAGGCCCACTAAAAAATGAGAATAAAAAGAGACCAGAGATCAGAGATTGACCTTTCATACAAATTTTCTTTTCAACACGATACAGAAGAGATGGTTTGGAAAAAACCTCGAATCATCACTCGGTGAAGAGCAAAAGAAATTTGAAAACTGCTTTCCGAGAGAAGTATTTTCAGTCAAGGAAAATATGAGAGTAAAACTTCAGAAAGATATGGGAAAATGGACATTCGGGCAGAGATTAAACCCCGAGAAGCTCTTTTCACTCTCATAAAATTCCTCTCTCTCACTCTAGCAGTCAAAGAGAGAGACAACCAAAATTCACCAGAATACAACAAAAGACCTCTCCGGAGGCAATCCATTCACATAAGCCCTTTCTACAGGCACAAGCCCTCCTCGAGGCAAATCACGAACACAAGCCCTCGCCAGAGGCAAAAATACTCACAAAAAAGCCCTCCTAGAGGCAATTTTCTTTCTTTCTTTCTTTTTACAGATCAAAAGCCCTCCCAGAGAGGCACAGTGTAGCAATGGTAGTCCTCCCATCTGAGGCTAGTGGAGCAATGGTAGTCCTCCCACCTGAGGCGAGAAGATCAAAAGCCCTCCCAGAGAGGCACAGTGTAGCAATGGTAGTCCTCCCATCTGAGGCTAGTGGAGCAATGGTAGTCCTCCCACCTGAGGCGAGAAGATCAAAAGCCCTCCCAGAGAGGCACAGTGTAGCAATGATAGTCCTCCCACCTGAGGCGAGAAGATCAAAAGCCCTCCCAGAGAGGCACAGTGTAACAATGGTAGTCCTCCCATCTGAGGCTAGTGGAGCAATGGTAGTCCTCCCACCTGAGGCGAGAAGATCAAAAGCCCTCCCAGAGAGGCACAGTGAGCAATGGTAGTCCTCCCATCTGAGGCACAGTGTAGCAATGGTAGTCCTCCCATCTGAGGCGAGTGGAGCAAATAAAAGCCCTCGAAAGAGGCAATGAGGTAACAAAAGCCCTCTCCGGAGGCATTCACAAATACTTTTTTTCATATACACACTTCTTTAGAGTTCTTGCAGGAGCCATGGATCACAGTCCCTTCCAGTCGCCTCAATTCCTTGCAAGCAAGGAGCTTGAGTCGAGAGGGTCTGTAGACACCCCGATCCGTGACCCCCGCAAGAACCCTAACGACTTTTGAGAAGTACTATTTTTGGAGTCCGGAACTTACCCGAGCACCCAAAACTGCCCTAAAAGGGTTTGTTAGCCAAACAAACATATTTTTAAAGTGAAATGTCGCACGACAACATAGTATGTTGCGCGATACATACCCTTTATGGGGACATGTCGCGCGACAATCACCCCACCATCCACTTTCTGACACATCAGTCTGTCGGAAACATCATTAAAGTAGAATGTCGTGCGACATACACACATTGTCGCGCGACATATGCCCTTTATGGGAACATATCGCGCGACATATGCCCTTTATGGGGACATGTCGCGCGACATTCTCCTTTCCACCATTATAAATAGGCCAACACCCCCCAAGGATTAGAGACAGCAACTTAGGATTGAAGAATTATTGGTTTATTATCTGATTTTCTAGTCTTTTCGTCAAGCATTCTCGATTATCGTCTTATTTCTAAAGAATTATCGAATCTATTCTCAACACTCGACGTGTCACGTGTCTGGAATTTAATTCTCAGAAATATCTGAAGAAGGAGAAGATTATTATCCCCGGAGATCTCTCTGTCGTATTATATTTTCTTTCTTATTATTATTCTCGTCGGGAAGGTAAATAAAGTCTCTTCTAGTATTTAACATTAGATATCTGTGTACTCGTTTTACTTCTGTTGTTTTGTCCACGTTTTATTTGAATAAACTTATTGCCAAGTTATGAATAGTCTACTATTTTCAAAACAAAAGACCCTAATAAAACCATTTGCAAAACTAAAAGAGTAAGAACATTATCATCCGGACCAAATTTTGTTTTTAAAACCCAGACCGGTAAAACTTACTTAGGAATTAACAAACCCGAATTAACAAACCCGATACAAGATCCGAATTTTTCCGAAAGAAGCTAAAACTCGAGAAAAATCGTCATTATCCGAGAAATAAATACTGAAAACTCTCTCCGAAATAAAATAACTTTTGTCACTTGTATTTACATCTTTTAAAACAAAGCATCGGATCTCGGAACACAAAGGCTTTTCATACCCTTTCCCGTTTTTCCTGGGAATGAGGGTTTCTCATTTTAAAAGTAGTAGAGTGTCAGTAAAAGCATCTAAGTTTTTCAACATAAAATAAACATATAAGTCTACTAGAAACCGAAAGGGCGGAATAGGTGCTTAACACCTTCCCAATCCGTAACATAGTTTCCGAACCCTATAGAATTCTGGTTTCGTAGACAAACGTGTAAAGAAAGGCTTATCTGTAGCCTCTTCTCTTACACCATTATTTTGTCTGTTTTCTGGTAAAACGTACTGGCGACTCTGAACGAACCCTTTTGCATCTAGAAATAGACATAGGGACTCCCGATATGAATTATCAACACCCATAGAAGCAAATGGAATGACAGAATCCTTTCCGACGTTTCAGACGCCCAAGGACGGGAGCGAGACCTAGGGGTCGCATTTGCGGATTCTCACAGGTTGTCACAGAAGGTCGAAGACTGGGGAGGGTCTATAAATGAAGAAGTAGCATTGGCCCAGGCCGACGACCTGGTTGAACAGATTTCTCAAGAGGTGGCCCCCGAACAAAGGGCCATTACGTTGCCGCCCCAATATTCAATCAAGAAAAACGAGAAAATACACGATAGGGGTGCAACAAGGCGGAGGCAAAGCGAGTCGGACTATGCCCATCCTTCAACAATCAGCAGGCCACTTAAGAAAGCAAAGGCCCATGGGCCCATACAATCATTGCTTATCAATGGGATCGATTGCACAAAGGACCTCTGGCAGACCCTCGATATGAAAATTCAGGAGCATTACCACAGTTTATTCGGCTCGAACAAGTGAGTACATATTTTTATCCACAAGTTGTAATTGTAAAACTAATTAAAAAAAGCCATACTAATTGATTTTAATTTGTTATCTTAACAACGAAATCTACTACCAGGATCCTGACAACCCATTCAACCCTATTATAAAAAAAATATGATAAAAACCATAATTGGGGGGAGAGATTTGGATAAAGATGTAAGAAGCAATTGAATAATTTGGATTACTGTCAGTTATCAATTTCGATTATTGTGCGTGTTAATTTGGATTGCTTGGGCCAGTAATTTTGATTACTAGCCCAAGTAATTTGGGTTATTGGGGCCAGTAATAGATTACTGGCCTAAGTAATTTGGGTTACTGGGGCAAGTAATGGATTACTGGGGTCACTAATAAAGATTACTAGAACCTAGTAATCAAGATTACTTGGGCCAGTAATCCATTACTTGTGCACTTGTAACTTCTCTAACAAGTTAAGTGCATGTGCAAAATGTTGCAGGTTTTGAAGCAGTACATTACCATGATGAAGCAGGAGATAGAACCAAAAAAAATGGACATATTTAGTTTCATTGATTTGGAAGCTTGAGTAAGTAAATCCCTGATAAACCAAAAAATTACAGCGCGCGAAGATTTACATTGCCATAATTACTATTAACTTTCATTTTACAGTTTTACTGTATTGCACACCATGAAAAGCTTGCTATGTCCGGCAAAGACTTCAGTGGGAACGAGTTTGATATTGCAAATCTTCTCGCGAAACCCCTATGGGAAATATTCACAGGCAACAAAATCTTGATTCCATTGCATCAAAGGACGAGCAGACATTTCACCTTTCTCCACATAAACCACGATCAGCAGACAATAACCCACATGAACTCCTCCCTACCCGTAAAGGGTAAAAAGTCCGATGATGACAAGTTGACCAAAAATGCAGAGACAATGGTAAGGCAACAACCAAATATTAAATCTATATATACTGGCCAGATTATGTGTTTTTAAGATTAATACCTGACTCCATATATTTACCTTGGCCTTATTAAAAGAAATCAAGGCAAACCACATGAAGCATTGGATGAATGACATCTGGCTTGGCGGCCAGTTTCAAAACGGCCCAAAAATTAAACATAAAGAGCTAACCGCCATTGAAAAGAGAACGAGGTGGATGATCATGAACAAACAGTTGAAATTTGAGTCATACAACTTTGTCGAAGATGTCGACTGCCCACAATAAATGGCAGGATCGTAAGTAGCTCGGATATTCATAGCTTATTTATTAGTAATTTTTTGGTAAATGATATTGTGGCACAATAAACCAAAAATTGGTTTTTCTTTTCAGGTCAGATTGTGGTAGGTTCATGCTTCACTTCATGGAATGCTTGGTTAAGGGGAAGAAGCCGTCCCAAAAGGGATGGACATTTTTCAGGCAGAACATACTCGACAAATTCAGAACCCTTAGACCATCGGAGTGAACCATGTTGTTGTAAATGATTGTGGTCTGTGGATTATGGTGTAAATGATTGTGGATAATTATTGTAATTTTTTAACAATTCCCTCTTTTTATAGTCTAATTTTTTTGTTTTTGTTTGGATTACTTTCCCAGTAATGGATTACTAGGTCAAGTAATCATTATTACTGGGTCCAGTAATCCTGATTACCGGACTAAGTAATCAGGATTACTTGACCCAGTAATCCAAATTACTGGTTCCAGTAATCCATTTTTTTAGAAGCAACTTGGAAGGATTATTAGCCACAGTACTCCAGTAGACGTGTTTTCAGAACATTCAATCAATATTAATTACTAATTTTTATTAAAAATAAAAAAAGAACAACATGTTAAGGAAAAAAAATGAAACTACATTAAAAAAAATTAAAATAAAACAAAAATCAATTTTTCTTCTTCTTCTTCTTCTTCTTCTTCTCTCTCTCTCTCTCATTCGCCTCTACTATCTCAAGGTTCCTCTTCCTCGCTTCCTCAAGTATCCCTCGCAACCTCTTCATACTCTCTTCAACTTTTGCCGATTCAGCATCCCAAGCCTTCTTCATTTCATCAGCAAAAATAAGATTTTGAAGGCACATAGCCTTCTTCATTTCATCAGTAAAAATAAGATTTTGAAGGCACATCGCAGTAAAGTAGGATGGAGAGTTTGGAGGAGATGACGCTGATGGAGATTTTGGAGGAGATGACGTGGATGGAAATTTTGGAGGAGTTGACATGGTGAAGCAAATAAGTGAAAGTAGAAAAAAATGAGATATTTAATGGTTGGTTTGATTTATGAATGACAATCATGTTTATATAGTAGTCTCTTGAAATATGAAGGTTGTCACTTTGGATCACATGCGTGCATTAATTCCAATTGTTATTATGATAGCCGCAGCAACTTTGGAAACCAAATAGATGCATGCTTTCAGAATTTTAAATTGCTGCACCAACTTTGGAAAGCGAAGAGATTATTGGGGCCTTCTTCAATCCGGATTACTGGGCACAGTAATCCAAATTGCTGGACCAATAATGGATAATTACTGGCCCTAATAATGGATAATTACTGGCACCAGTAATGAATTACTAACTCCGGTAACTCATTACTGCATAGCAACTGGGATTACTGGCACCAGTTATCCAGTTTACTAGGTAAGCAACTTGGATTTCTGGGGTCAGTAATCTGGATTACTTGTCCTAGAAATGAATTACTAGACTCAGATATGGATTACTGCAGCAAGTAATCTGGAATACTAAGGCAAGTAATCTAGATTACTGGATCCAATAATTATAGAATTGCTTTCTTTCAGATTTCAAAAATGGAAAATAACATGCAAAAATATAAAATAAACCATAGAGGCATGGAAACAAATACAAACTATGAACCAAAATTCATTTTGACCCTCATCTTCGTCTGATTTATAGGAACATATAGAACATCAATCGAAGTCATGATCATCATCATCCTGATCCTTCTGTTCATCTTCATCCTCATCGCCACTTAAGAGATCATTGGTATATCCTTCTACATCGTCTGAGTCGTAATCCTCGTCATAATCGTCATCCTCGTCAGAGTCGTCATCTTCGGGAATATCTATCCGTGGTACTGAACTGAAGTCAATATATAAAGTAGATATAGGAATACATATCGCATCAGGTTCTTGATAGGGTTCTTGTACTTCATACAGTAGAGTGGCGGTTGCGTCCCTTACAAGTGTGGTCTCACTGTGCGTACCTCTGTATGACATCAAGTGGATGACTTTCCATCCTTCACCAGCCGACAAATCATTTATATAGAATACTTGGCTTGCTGTCTTGGCAAGAATAAATAGAAGGTCGTCGTATCAACTAATATTCGTGGTGATGGATAAAAGCCCACGGTCATACTTTGTGCTACCGGGAACATCAGGGTCGGTGTTGTACAACTTACACATGAACAACACAACTGGCATCCTTTCGCATATCTTAGTTCAACAACAGCCTGTGGAATCCCATAATATGTGATGTCACCGGCCATTACCATCACTCCACTATTCCGAGTCTTTTTGATCTGGTCACGTTGATGACACACATACTCACACCGTTTACGTCACGCTGTGAATAAATGGTGCAACGCATAGGCTTAGATGCTAAAATATGTACCTCCTGGTTATATTTAGGAGCACCTTTACTATGTAGATCGTGCATTTGCATAATAAAATATATGGAACATAAGTTAAATGCATGCGATGTAACAAGTCAGTTAAGGTTGAATGTTTACCCATTTAGGGAAATGGTCAAGAAACGACGCAATACGCTCCTCATCAGTCCCGTTTGGAGCTAGATCAGCAAACTGATCTCGGTGAATATTTATATACCATTATGATGAGGTAAAGTTTTTCATCACACACTAGTGAGCCGTCGCGATTTGTGCTCTCCTCAGGCCGGCGGTCCAAACGCAACCGCTTGGCTTCACGAGATCGGAAATAACTAAGATGTTCCACCGAGGTGCCTCTGGAATGATTTCATCACTCGCATTTGGATCATCGAGATAGCTATTGATGTAAGTCACACACTCATGCATGATGTTCTGCTTGGCAATACACCCCTCTGGATAACGCTTGTTTCCAATATCTCTCTTGAATTCACCGAGCTACCCATAAAATTGTACAGTTATATATATAGTAAGGATATAGATAATTATAAACAATGAAAAATAATTCATACCTTTTAGTGGAAAACATCCAGGTATAATGTACGGGACCAGTGAGTAGGACCTGTTCGGGTAGATGGATGCAGAGATGGACTATGATGGTAAAGAAAGTTGATGGAAATATCATCTCTAGCTTGCAGAGAATCATGACAATTGCTCTGCATCTGGTGGACATCCGACTTTCTGAACTCTTGGGCGCATAATATCTTGAGGAATCTGGATAACTCTACTAGCGCGTCGGCGACGTGACTTCCCAAATATAGCCGGATGACCACCGGAAGAACACGCTGAAGCATGACATGGAAGTCGTGCGTCTTCATTCTGTATAACTTTTTATCAGAGACTTTGACCTTATTCTTTAGGCTTCCCGTAAAACCTTTTGGATACTTAACAGCAGTAATATAATCAAATATAGCTCTCTGATCCCTAGGCCGAACTGTGTAATCAGCCTGAGGCAGCAACACTTTGCCTGACGGCCCTTTCTTCGCCCAGAGCTTACTGCATATGCCCATCTTCTCTAGAGTTGCGCGAGATTTTGCATCATCCTTAGTCTTTCCATCAAGACTTAAAACAGTGCCAAAGACGTTGCCGTAGACGTTTTTTTCGATATGCATGACATCAAATGCATGTCTCACAGTAGATGTAGTCCAGTAAGGTAGCTCCAAGAATATACTGACGTGAGTCCAACAGAGTCTCTTTTAAGGTGCCTGAAAATGTGGATGCAAACTCATTAAAACTTAATCAAAATTACAAACTCAGTACAACATCATGTATTAAGAGGCGTACCTGTTTTAAGTCGTTATGCGGATGCGTCGATTGAAGAGGGTATGAATGCTTGATGGTTGCTTCATAAACCTATCTTGCAGACATAATTGGTCGGGTAGTTTTGAACTTTTTCTTATCATTAAACGCTGCCGGCTGCGTCCGGTAGTAGTAATCTAAGGGTAGCCATCTACGTACGCCTTGGTACGACATTCTTCCATTATTGTGCAATGCATCTGTTGACCTAAAGGTCTTAATCTTATTTTTATAATAACAATAAATTAATCGTGTGTAATTTAACATGTTCTTGATTTAAGATTATAACTTTCTTATTTGGAAAATCAAGAATAGCATGATTGCTCAAAAGATGTTTGACAAGGTGTGCACAACCCAATCCACGACTCTCGTGTGAATACTGGTTTTCTCAAAAAGCGAGCATCTTACATCTAGTCCTGAGTCATCATGCATATAGAAGACCGTTAGGAAAGACTCCAATTCCGGACGCATTGGAAGTTTTTTTCGAGTGTTTCTGTGCATTTTTGTGAGCCAGCCGCAGCCCCCAACCGCACGTACCAACCGTACGGCTACTTGCCAGCCGTGCGGTTGGCACCTAGCCGCACGCCCCAGCCGCAGCCACCAACCGCATGCCCCAGCCGCACCCCTTGCGGCTACCCCCTGCGGTTGGCTTCTTTTGGAGCGTTTTTGGCAGAAATTTCCCTATAAATAGGACCCTTGGGGTCTCATTTGAGATCATCAACACTCACTAGTGTTTTAGTAAGGTGAAGTTCTGTCAAAATTATTATAGAGGTTTTTCTTTGAGAGGATTTCTAGAGAGAGAGATAGTTAGAAGAGAAAGTTAGTGAGAGAAGGTTTTAGAGAGAGAAAGTTAGTGAGAGAAGGCTTTAGAGAGAGAAAGCTCTAAAAGAAAGAGGGAAGCAAGCCAGGCAATCAAGGCAAGGTTCTTATTTCTTCTTCAAGCGCATCAGGTACGTCTTTCTACAACCTTTCAGAATTTCAATACTGCATTTAAATATCTGCTTTAATATGGAAAATTAGATAACTTGCAAAGAAGTCCACCGCTTTCAAAGTAAGTCCTTTCTAAAAGTTTTTCAAGAAATCTAAAATCCGTTTTGACACGTTTTTCAAAACAAAACAAAAATACAAAAAATAGTTTCCAAATAACTGGAACTACGAGACTCTGATTTCATTCTATGAATGAATACGTAGGCGCTCGCAAAGCTCGAGTCTGATTTCAAAATACTGTTTTAAACTAAATTTATCCGGAAAGGACTATTTTGAAAACAATTTAAACCACTTGCAAGATATCTAAAATGGGAATTAAATACATGATCCATTAAAAGACCAAAAGGGCGAATTGGGTGCCTAACACCTTCCCAGTTCGTAACGTAGTTCCCGAACCTTATCAAACAATATTTTCGATAAAATCTCTGGTTTTCAAATGTATGAAAGATAATTCGTTCCCGAATTGTCCTTCGTACGCTCTTTTGTTTGTTTTCTCGTAAAATAAACTGGCGACTCTATAAAACACGTTTTCCTTGAAAATAAAGAAACCCGAGAACGAGGATTCTCACATAAGGATCATTCAATCAATATCCGATCAAGTCAACAAAGCAATGGACTAGCAAGAATCACTCTTATCACACACATGCTAGCAATGCATTTCATGAAGCACAAAAGATCAAGGATCATATGCCAAAGCTTCAAGGGAAAAGTTTCAAGTGAATAATCAATTTGAAGAAACAAATCGAAGCATTCGAAGACTCACCTATTTGGTAATTGAGTGTTTGATTAGGATTAATGTAAAGTTTCTTAATTGATTGATTATATAGCTCAAACATGAATATGCATCATTCTTAGATTGATCAAAACCAAGTTTGAATCGAAATTATTTCAAAACATCATTCTTATAAAAATCGATTTTGAAATAAATTCATAATAAATTCATATGTATGAATTTTGATACAAAAACAAATTTGAGAGTCTTAGAAAATTATTCGGAACACTCCTCAAGCATTAGAATCAATTTTGGAGTCATATTTCATAAAGTGAATTTTTGCAAAAACCTCTCCCTGCCAGAGCATTGTAGTCAACTGCATGAAATTGCTGGGAGTCGACTACTTCATGTAGCCGACTACATGGATACTAGGGGAGTCAACTACACTTGAGAAATATAGCTGTTGCAGATTTCTTGCAAGCCTAGTTTTGGCCTCTAACCACCCCTAACTACCCCCAAACGACCATATTGCTTTTTGGACTATTTATATGACTTCTAAGACTCATTTTGCAGACCTTGAATCATTTATATATTATATTCTTCATCATTCAAAGATTCAAGAATTATTTTGATCAATCATTAATCATTTGAGCTATATTATCTTGATCAAATAGGATAACTCTAGTGTGAGCTTCAAATTGTATTCTTTACATACTTGAGAGAGTTATTGTAAATTGGTGTGAATCACCAAACAATTAGAATTCATTGTGAGAGGTAAATCTCATAGGAAAAACAAGAAGGTAAATTCTTGTTTAGTTTTTGTGAAAGGTAAATTTCACAAGGTTAAGCAAGAGAGAGATTTTTGTGTGAATATTGTGGTTAAGCAATATTTGTAAAGAGTGTGTGAGAGGATACACTTGTAGTGGTTTGATCTTCACCCGGAAGGAGATTGATTTTAGTGAAAATTCTCGGGGAACTAACCGAGCACGGACTATGGTTTGGTAAACCAAAACCGTGAGGACAAAAAGCCTTGGACTTCAAATCGGTTCAATCTTTCTAACTCAATCTCTTTATTTACTTGCTATATTTATTGATTGAAGTTACATTATATTGTTGCTTGTTCTTAGGATTGATTGTTTTCCATGATAAACTTGTTTTGTTAAATTGTTTTACTTAAATATTTTGAAAAAGTTTTTAATCCCGCATTAAAGTTTTAAACCTTATTCACCCCCCTCTAGGGTTGAAATCCAACCAACAGCATCAATGTCATCCAAACATATGGGACATGCCACTTTCGTCTGAATGCCTACTGATGGGGTTAAATATTAATTTTACCATTGGCCTACAAAAGTAATTCAACATTTTTTACCTCCAGTAAAATTCCATTTTTACCCCAGTAAAATCTCATTTTTACCCCCGGTAAAATCTCATTTTTACCTCCACACCTACCACACCTACCATACTTACCACATCTCACCTACCTCCACAAAAAATGACCTTTTTGCCCTTCATTTTTACTAAATTTACCTTTTTGCCATTCTCCATTTACCTATAAATACCTCCCACCATTCATTCATTAAAGACACAACAAAAACATGTCTTATTTCTCTCTTAAGATCCATCTATCTCTTCCAAGAGATATAAAGCCGTTGGCAATACAAATACAAGCCAATTTTCGAGGGTCTTATACTCTCTCTTTTCATACCCCAAAAAATACCAACAACCCTTATACACTCTCTCCCCTACACAATTTATTATTTATTCTGTTGAGATATTTGTGATCCTAATTCTATACTTATAAATAGAATTAAGGAATTTATAGAGACAGAGATTGGTAGTTTTATGTAATCCTAATTCTATACTTATAAATAGAATTAAGGAAATTATAGAGAGAAAAGTGGGTAACTTGTATTATCATCCAAATTGATCGCCTTTGAACTAATACAAAGCAAGTACACACAAAAGGAGGACGTACTACCGGAATAGCATAAGCGCTACCGGGAGAACCTACCTTTAAAAAATGTCATATGTTCATCATTGCGCCGCATTTATTATTTATTCACCGATATTCGCTTATTGATTGGTTAATTATCTATTTCTAGATTTTGACACCATCAGTTGGCGCCACCTGTGGGAAGCACACACAAAAGGAGGACTTTTCAGTTCAAGCTTTGTTCAAAGTCGTCCATCTCGGGGTTCAAAATTTTGATACAAACTTTCTGGAACGAAATCCCGCGGGCCTATGGTGACTCAATATTATTAGGAGCATAACTTCTTGCTCGGAACTCCAAATCATGCGATTCAGGAGTCCATTTTGGAGAAAATTTCAAGAGCTACAACTTTTTAGTTCAAGATGTTTTCAAATTCGTCTATCTCGGGGTTCAAAACTTCGATACAAACTTTCTGGAACGAAAAAGGCTAAAATCCCACGGGCCTATGGTGACTCAATATTATTAGGGGAATAACTTTGTGCTCAAAACTCCAAATCATACGATTCTGGAGTCCATTTTGAAGAAAATTTCAAGAGATACAACTTTCCAGTTAAATCCTTTTTCAAATTTGGCCATCTCGGGGTCCAAAAGGGGGATACAAAGTTGCTGCAACAAAAAATGCGAAAATCCGGCAAGCCTACGCTAGCTCAATATTTACGGGCGCATAATCATTCAAAAGTTCGGTTACCCAAGGGGATAAAACCCAAAAGAAGACATAAGTTATTTTTTAATAACTCATATATGATTTTTCTCTTTGTTTTAATATATCTGAAGTTATATCATTTTCTTACGATCAATAATCTTTTTTGTAGGAAAAATTGACGAGTTTCAAAAAAATTACAATTGGATGTAATTTTTATCAAGTTCATCCGACAAATCACAAAAAAGAAATTAAAGAAATTTTCAGCGTATATCAAACTTCCACAAAGTTGAATGTAATTTTGAAGTCTATCAGACAACAGCAGGACCACCCCAACTCAAAGAGACTTGGCTGAGAATGATCATCTACTGCAGCTCCACTGGTCCAGACACCAAGATTTTGACGTTCCCTGGTAATAAATGAGAAAATTGTCAGAATTTGCCTAAGTCAGAAGGGGGCGTGACTCTACTCAAGACTTGGCAAAAAAGAACAAATTTGCCTTTTAAGAAACCAAGGACTTAAATGAGAAAATTGTCAGAATTTGCACAAGTTAGAAGGGAGCAAGACTCTACTCAAAACTTAGCAATTTGCCTAAGTTAGAATGGAGCAAGACTCTACTCAAAACTTAGCCAAAAAGAAAAAAAATTCCTTTTAAGAAACCAAGGACTTAAATGAGAAAATTGTCATAATTTGCCTAAGTCAGAAAGGGGCATGACTCTACTCAAGACTTAGCCAAAAAGAAAAAATTTTCCTTTTAAGAAACCAAGGACTTCAAAAAAATTTCTATCACCGTATAGGTCAGGTAGAAGGAAAGAATAATCAGAAAAATCACGTCCTATATCCCCTAAAGCTGTCCAGTTAGGGCTCGTTGGTTCGGCAAGCTCCGCAACAAAATCAGCTTCTGAAGATTGAGATAAAAAACCGTTCGAGGCAGCCTGGTGATAGGCGTCCGAGATAGCCTGGTGATAGGCGTCTGAGGCAGCGTGGTAATAGGACAGATTCGGAAATAATGGCAAATCCACTTCAGTCGAAAGAGCCCCGTTTTCTATATGATTTGCGATAATCGAAAGGATATCTTGAACACCCTCTTCAGACATGAGGAGCCTTAAAAAACTTCTAGGAACAGGTTCTGGAAGATTCACGGCAGTTAGAATAACATCAGACGCGTTATTTTCTACCAACGAAAGGAACCTCGAGGAACCTCCAGGAGAAGTAAAGGAGCATAACGGATTAACGCTAGAAGACCCTCCTTCTAACCGAGCCTCTAATGCCGTCACTCGTGCTTGTAACTCTTTCACCTTCTGTTCAAGAGAAGTAAGGAGAGTAGTACAGCCTTTAGTGGGATTCTCGATTCTCACTGTGGCTTCAAGAAGATATGAATTAAGAGTCTCAAGATGTTGGTCTTCGGGGACATCTTACAAAAAAGATGCAACGTTCCTCACCCCAAAAACAGTGAAGATTGTGTGATAATCCTGACGATCAATTATATTTCAAAAAATTTTGGCATATTCGCAAGATAGAGAACATCTCTTGTGGCTATAAACGCAAGCCATATGACCAAAAGTATAGCGAGTTTTACATATTAATGTTCCAAGCTCTACAACTTGAATCCAATGTCTAACGAGTTCTACACATTAATGTTTCGAGCTCAACGACTAGCATCCGAGATCTAGCTTCCTTGAACAAAGACTCGAGATCAACGTCTAGCCAGCCTTACACAATGATATTCTGAAACTCTAAGACTAATGATCAAAGTCTAGCTAGCTTTACACATTAACATTTTGAACTCCATAAACTTATGGTTAAGGGCTAACAAAACTCTACACATCGGTTATTCGAGCTTTTCCCATGATTATCTTCCTCGACAAGTGCCCGCTCTCACGCCTCAGCTTTGAAAAAGATTTCTAATAAAGACAAAAGACCTAACACAGGCATTGAATTGTCGACCTTGTTCCCCTACGAAGGATTCGGACCTAAGACATCACGAACATCAGAGCTCAGAGCTATTACTAGCTCCCGGGTTGAAGGATATCCTCACCAATCAGCTCATCCGAGCGAAATGTTAAGGATAGGGGGCAATTGATGGGGTTAAATATTAATTTTACCATTGGCCTACAAAGGTAATTCAACATTTTTTACCTCCAGTAAAATTCTATTTTTACCCCCGGTAAAATCTCATTTTTACCTCCACACCTACCACATCTCACCTACCTCCACAAAAAATGACCTTTTTGCCCTTCATTTTTACTAAATTTACATTTTTGCCATTCTCCATTTACCTATCAATACCTCCCACCATTCATTCATTAAAGACACAACAAAAACATATCTTCTTTCTCTCTTAAAATCCATCTATCTCTTCCAACAGATATAAAGCCGTTGGCAATACAAATACAAGCCAATTTTCGAGGGTCTTATACTCTCTCTTTTCATACCCCAAAAAATACCAACAACCTTATACGCTCTCTCCCCTACACAATTTATTATTTATTCTGTTGAGATATTTGTAATCCTAATTCTATACTTATAAATAGAATTAAGGAATTTATAGAGAGAGAGATTGGTAGTTTTTTGTAATCCTAATTCTATACTTATAAATATAATTAAGGAAATTATAGAGAGAGAAGTGGGTAACCTGTATAATCATCCAAATTGATCGCCTTTAAGCTAATACAAAGCAAGCACACACAAAAAGATAACGTACTACCGGAATAGCATAAGCGCTACCGGGGGAACCTACCTTAAAAAAAATGTCATATGTTCATCATTGCGCCGCATTTATTATTTATTCACCGATATTCGCTTATTGATTGGTTAATTATCTATTTCTAGATTTTGACACCATCACCTACCAACATCCCTAATCCTGGGAAGTTGCTTGTGGTCCACATCATGGCTGCCCTCATGTTAAATGCCTCTTCAACGTATCGATCCCAAGTCGGCACCCTTGTCTCCCACAACATTTTAAGCTCCTCGATCATTGGTCTCATAAACACATTGAGACACTTTCCCGGAGACTTGGGGCCGGATACAAGCATCACTAGCATGTTAAACTCCTTCTTCATACACAACAATGGAGGTAAATTATAAGGCATCATAATAACAAGCCAAGCGTTGTACGGTACGGCCGTAGTCCCATAGGGATTGAACTCGTCGGACGCTAGAGCAAGGCGCACATTTCTAAAGTTCGATGCAAATTGCGGATGTGACCTGAAAATGACAAGACAAAATTCAATACTAGAATATATATAAACAGTTATTAATTATTGTATATATATACACAAATAGAAACTGTAAATATATACTTCACCTGTCGAAATCCTTCCATGCTTCCCCATCCACTGGGTGTCTCAGAAATTCAGGATCTTTTGCTGTTCTTTCCCCATGCCACCGCATTTCCTTTGCAGTGCGTTCGGACATGTATAGACGCTGCAACCTCGGTGCCAAAAGAATGTACCGAACAGTCTTTCGGGCAATCCTCTTACCACCGCTTGTATCATCTTATTCCCATCTCGACTCACCGCAAACGGGACATTGATCTAGACGTGCATGCTTTTTGTAAAACAAGAAGCAACCGTAGTAACAAGCTTGGATCACCTCATAACCCATGCCAATCTTTTTCAAGGTCTTCTTTGCAGCTGCGTATGAGTCCGGGTATCTGTTTCCTTTGGGTAACAGATAATTGATTTCTGCAACTCACTTGTTGAAGGCCATGTCCGTCATATTGCAACCCTGCTTCAACTGCAACGCTATAAGCATAGAGCACAACGCAGTCACTTCATAACCCTCGTACAGCGGAGTCATTGCTTCGTTTAATAGACGCTGATATAACATCATATTTTATTTGACAACTGGATCCGCCAGAAATATAGTGTCAACACTAGGGGGATCATACGATTCACGAAAAGGAAAAGCATCTTGCACGAACGCCACAGTTGGGTTACTACAATGATCAACACTGTTACTCGAAGAAGCCGTGTACTGTTGTATTTCTCGCACTTCACTATGTAAGTACCATAAGGTATACAATGGCATTATACCGTTACTTGTCAAGTGGGCGTATGTCATCCAACTTGAGCCGTGTGCCCATGTTGTAACACCGTTTGCAAGGACACGGATACAATCCCGTCGCACTGTTGCCATTCTCTCGTACAAACGTGCAGAAATCCGTTACCCCTACAATGAATTGCATTGAACCTCTTGAGCATTTCATCAAAGATTTATCTATTTTCACTGCCATATAACACATATATTTTATACAATAAATATATATTTTCAAAAATAAACATATATTTTCAAATATAGAAATCTACAAATCTATACTAAAATATTAGCATCCACTATCAATAATACGAACCAAGAGATCAAATAGGGGCAACAACTAACAACAAGATCATATATTCAACAAAAAATATACATTTTCTACACAAATCTCAACATATTTTAAACAATTAATATATATTCTCAAATCTCGAAATCTACAAATTTATACTAAAATATTTGTATCCACTATCAATAATACTAACAAACAGATCAAACAGGGGCAACAACTAACAACAACATCATCTATTCAACAGCAAATATACATTTTCTACATTAATCTCAACATATATATACACACACAAATTACTTAAAAATTAATATTAATAAGAGATAAACTATCTAAAGATCAAAAAAACCTTTAACAAGGGGAATGTTGTTGATTTACAGCTTCAAATCGCCAAAATCGCCCAAAAATCTCACCAGAACCTTCAGGTCCCAAAAATGGAGGAGCTGCGGCTATTTGATGTTGAAAAGATACTAGGCGACGTAAGTATATACATACGTACGTCACCTAAACATAAGGTCATTCATGGTGGACCACCACTTATAATGTTCATGCTGAATTGATTTTAGGCGATGTAGGTTATTTCATACGTTGCCTAATTTTTTCTTAGACGACCAAGATGATACCTACATCTCCTAAGTTATCCTAGGCGAAGAATGATTAACCTACGTCGTGTAAGAAAAAATTAGGCGACATATATGTTTATTCGTCGTCTAAGTATATCTAGGGCGACGAAGTATATTAAATACGTCGCCCAATCTACCGACTGGTGTAATGAATAAAATACTTTATGGGTTCTATCTCTGGCACTTGTGAATGGAACAAACTCTATTAGGAGATATCCCTACAAAAAGGGCCTGATAGTATTGTAGGGTGTAGACACCCCAATTTGCGACTCTTGCAAGAACCCTTATTTTATTACTAAATTATTTTCTATTTTTAATCTTAGGATTTAATTTGGTGAAGTGGCTGTTTTTTAAGCCTTTATGTAGCTTATTTTGCTTTTCCTTATTTTTTACCTACTTTTTAGAATCCCACATTGGATGGGAGACAAAAGTGGCATTGGCTTTACTTATAAACAGGGGCCTAATGTTTGTGTTTTTAAGAGGAGAGCAAAATGAGAAAGTGAAGGATCATGTAAGAGCTTTTAGCCATTGAATTGATAGCTCTCATTAATAAGATTCTCATACTCTTTTATTAGAGGTGTTGGGAATTATGCTCTAGTTAATTTTTATTAGATTCTTAGAAATAAAAACTTTTTCAGTACAAAGTTTATACCAAGAGTGTCAGTTTTTGTCAAGCCGGAGGTCTGCCTGTCGCACTTTTTCTCTTATATTTATAATATCATCTCGAAGGTAATCATCTGACCCTTTCTCTTAATTAAGTTTATTATCTGCATAGTTGTTTAATTTTAATTAAGTCTATTATAAGCATACTTGTTTTTAATTAAATCTATTATGTATACTTGTTTAATTTTAATTAAGTTTATTATTACAAATTTTTTTAAAATCTATTTTAGATATTAAACTCCCATAGAGTTCACATCGAGTCCAAAACTCACCCACACACTAGAGCATGCTTTAGGGGAGTTTGCAACACAATAAACAAACCCTACTAGATGGATTTATTGCACGACAAACCCATTAAACACAGACCAATCACTTTCTGACACATCAGTCTGTCAAAACCCATTACTTCAGTTATTTGTCGCACGATAAACGGCACACTGTTGTGGTTTGTCACACGACAAACCATCCCGACACTATAAATAGGCCAACACCCCCAAAAATTCCATAATATATCTCATATTTTTAATCTTCAAGCCTTCTTTAGAAGCACATTTTATAATATTTATTTTCGCAAGAGTTTCGGATCTAATCTTGGCACCCGGATTGCCACCTTCTAGAGTCAAACCGCTGAAAATATTTTAAAGAGGAAAAACAAGTAGACACCGAAGGTTTCTCTGCAATACTTTATTTTTCTCTTATTTATATTATATCGATGGGGAGGTAATCACCTAAACTTCATTTTTAAATTAAGTTATATATTTGAGTACCTTTTTTTTATATATATATCTGCGTACCTATTTTATCTTAATTATTTAACTTAGTTATTCATAGATGTAGACTTTTATACCTGTTGATCTGTCCCCTTTCTAGTTGGATAAACTTATTGTCAAGTTACCGATATTTTGTCATTTTCAAACGAAACTTCTTTTCGAAACCCTAATAAAATCATTTGTAAAACTAGAAGAAGTAAGGCCATTATTGTCTGGATAAAACCAAGCTTTCAAAAATTGGACCGATAAAGCTTACTTAGGAATTAAACTCAGATATATTCTGTCTTCTGTATAGACTGTAATGTATCTAATATACTATCCTCAAGAGTTCAATTATATATCAAATCAATTCTGATAAAACCTGAGATTTTCTAATTTAACCAAACGAGTTAATTGATATTATTACCTATAAAAACAATGCCAGATAAATCTTATGATTTGAAACAGATAGGATAAACATTTGTCATTAGTAAACAGACTTTTATAAAACTAAATATCGGATCACATAATATAATGTTTTCATCCTTTTTCCCGTTTTTTTGAAAATCAAGTTTTCATAAGATAATTTCAAAAAGTAGTAGAATA
This sequence comes from Lonicera japonica, assembly GCA_021464415.1. Taxonomy (NCBI): domain Eukaryota; kingdom Viridiplantae; phylum Streptophyta; class Magnoliopsida; order Dipsacales; family Caprifoliaceae; genus Lonicera; species Lonicera japonica. The sequence goes on along the minus strand of CM038465.1, from coordinate 36,360,231 downwards.
TCAGTAAAAGCATCCAAATTTTCTAACATAGAATAAATATAAAACACCACTAGAGACCGAAAGGGCATAACGGGTGCTTAACAATTTCCCAATCCGTAATATAGTTCCTGAACCCCATCGAATCTTGGTTTCGTAGATAAACATATAAGGAAAAGGCTTATCTATAGCCTTTCCCCTTACACCACTATTTTGTCCGTTTTCTCGTAAAATGTACTAACGACTCTGAATGAATCCTCCTGCATCTAGAATAGGATACATGGACACACAATATGAATTATTACCATATAGAAGCAAATGAAATGATAGAATTTATTCCAACGTTTCAAACCCCCAAACTAGAGGTTGAAACCCAGTGGCCGCATTTGCAAATTCTCACACAGAGGATACCCTGGTGAGTAAAACAAGAAAAATACACCCTTATATAATTTTACCTATATACAAGTATTGGAAATACCCAAATATTAAATCATCGAGGACTTGAAATTTGATGCCTTCCTCTAATGAGGGTTATGGTGATCTTTACATTTAATTGGTGGATGCAACAAAAAGTGAGGAACCCATGACAATTGTTTTACTGCATCCACCAATCATATGGAAAGGTCACCATGATCCACATTAGAGGAGGGTTAGTGTCACACAAGTGCTTTGTAGAGTTTTTGGAGCATTAAACCCATCCTTGTTTACTAGACCGGTTCAAGTTGGTAAAATTAGGTTTTTATTTTTATCTATGTAATTTTTATCTCTCTTCTGGTTTCTACAAATAAAGGCTTATACACTTACCCTAAGGCAAGATTTTTTGGGCCTACTATCATATGCTTAAAAGAGAGAATCTCTGAACCAACCATCATTCTCAAATCCAAGCATCTGGGTTTTGCTCAAAACACCAATCCTATGTTCATTCTTTGAACGTGCATAAAATGTTATTCAGTCTTCTTCAAGTGAAGTGTCATGGGTACAAAAATGAGACGAGAGGTTATTTATCAGTAAGGTGTCCAAGGTGCATGAGGCATTGCCCAACAGGTCATGTGATTTAGCTGGAACTGTGAACTGATCACGAGTGGCTAAATTACTAGAAGATTCATAATTTTTTATGCAAAAATTACTAGAATTTTTGTTTATGATAAAGAAAGGATATATATATATATATAATTTCTAAATTAAAAATACATGATAAACAAGTTTATAACAACAATTACACGCAAACAAAGATATGCCCACGTGGGGGTGAGGGTTCACCCCATTGATTTTTTGGATTTTTTTTCGTATAATATTAGATTACTTTGCATATGTAATACGAGTATTACTCTTGTATGTTTATTGAGAAAAGTTAGATAATAATGACAGATAATTTGGTGGTTGAGCAAGGGTGAATTTTTATTTTTTTTCCCAGTGTTCAAACATAACTTGGATCTTCAATAAATAGACATACTTTATTTAATTTTCGTTAGTTAAAAGATTAAAAGTGTAGACCCTTATTGCTGAAATATTGCTCACAAAGAAATGACTAGTGTGACAAATTTTTACGTATATTGTTTTAGTATCTCGTGCAAAGATACATATTGCAGAGACATCAGTAGATCTCATCTATTTATTGGATGTGGTATATAGTTTGTGATCAATAAAAAGATCCATGCTTGGAAAAGTTTTTCCTTTTAACATATTTTAAGTTATAAATATATATATATATATATATTTCAAATTTTAGTCCACAACTAGAGTGAAAATTTATCTAGAAATCATATATGAAATTATCTTCGACAGAATTTGCACATGCTCTTTGTAGTGGGGTTTGAACCAACATTATCATGGTTTAATTTCAAACTGAGAACTTCCCACGTTATGGGCTCTCCATTACTTAGTTGCAATTCAAAATTTTCTCAATTTTTCTTTAATAGTGTCGGTCTTGAGGTTGTTTATGAAAACAATACGTATTAGAATAATGGTCCAACATATATTTTATTTACGAGAAAAGATTTTTCAACTCTGTATATATATCATCGGTGCGACAGCCTTGTTCTCCGGTGCGTACATGGTAGCATTTGCAAAGTGAAATATCTAAAGATTTGCATGTTACCGCTAATCCAATTTTATACAAAATAAGATCAATGATGAGGAATAAAAATTGTGCATAGAAATTTTTAAAAGTAGTTAAAGATGACATGTAATAACATCTTAAACATGTCATCAATCCACATTTTAATACACAAGCAGTTGAAAAATCCTAAGATTTTATTTATTAAGATATGTTTTTGTAGACTTTTGCCTACAATTTTTGTGCAAACCATACCTTTTATACATAAGATATATAAAAATTCGTATATATATATATATTTTATTTTTACACACTCATAACGTGAGCTAAAATAGGTCACGCCTGTTGACGAATAGAGAGAGAGATGAGAGAATGATTTATATTGTTATATTTGATGAATGAATACAAGGTCCCTTAAATAGGGATGGAATGAGCTATACATGGAAGTAATAATAATATCCCATGATTCTAGGAATCATAATGGTAGTCAACTATACCATATCTATACATATATTCTAATACTCCCCCTTAAGTTGGCACACATATATCGAACATGCCCAACTTGCTAATTAGCTTGGCGAATACCTTCCTTGTCACGGCCTTGGTGAGTATGTCAACTAACTGATCTTTAGAGTGCACATGAGGAATAAAAATAACTTTCTCTTATAACTTCTCTTTGATGAAGAACCTATCCACTTCAACATGCTTTGTTTTATCATGTTGAACTGGATTGTGTGCAATATCACATGCTGCCTTGTTGTCATAATATAGCACCATAGGTTTTTTTGGAGGAAAACAGAGATCTGTCAGTAGCAGTTTCAACCACAATAACTCTTGAATACCAATTGCCATTCCTCTATATTTTTCTTCTACGCTTGATCGGGATACCACATTTTGGTTCTTACTCCTCAAAATGACCAACTTTCCTCCTACAAATGTGAAGTACCCTGATGTAGACCTTATGTCACATATATTACCAGCCCAATCAGCATTAGTGTATTCTTCAACCTTTAGGAAAACCTCATTTTTGTGGAGCAGGATTCCCTTTCCAGGAGCTGCTTTGAGATAATTGATAATCCTCATAATTGCCTGCATATACTTCTCCCTAGATTATGCATGAATTGACTGACAATACTCAATGCATATTATATATCAGGCCTTGTATGTGCTAGATACATTAATCTTCCCACCAATCTCTGATAGTGCCCTTTATCGACGAGCACTTGATATGTTTCGACTTCTAACTTCAATCAATCCTCCATTGCAGTCTTTGATGGTTGACAAGCAGACATTCCGGTTTCACTTAGTAAGTCTAGGGCATATTTTCTTTGGGAAAGGAAGATGCCTTTCGATGATCTAGACATCTCGATTCCCATAAAATATTTCAAGTTCCCAAGGTTTTTCATCTCAAACTCTTGAGATAAGAGCTTCTTCAATGCCTGTTGTTCTCGAGGATCATTTCCTGTGAGCACCATGTCATCTACATAAATGATAAATGCCGTAATCTTCTCATGACTTTTCTTCAAAAATAAAGTATGATCAGAATTACTCTGACTGTACACAAACTTTCGCGTCGATCTCGCGAATCTCCCAAACCAAGCTCTGGGGAATTGTTTTAGTCCATACAAAGATTTTTTCAACTTGTAGACTTTATTCGTATGCTCAACCGGGATCTTATATCTAGGTGAAAACTCCATATACACCTCATCCTCTAATTCTCCATGTAAGAAGGCATTTTTTACATTGAACTATTGTAGAGACCAGCCCAAGTTTACAGCTAATGAGAGTAACACCTGCACAGTATTGATCTTTGCCACAGGCGCAAATGTTTCTAGATAATCAATCCCATGTGTTTGTGTGTAGCCTTTTGCAATCAGTCTCGCTTTGAATCTCTCGATTGTTCCATATGTTTTAAATTTCACAGTGTACACCCACTTGCAACCCACCTTCTTTTTTCCTGCTGGTAATTTGGTTAATTCCCATGTATCATTTTTCAACAAGGACTTTATCTCCTCATCCGTTGCTAATTTTCACTTAGCATTACACAAGGCTTCCTACACACTGTTCAGAATAGATACAGAAGATAAGTGATTCATAAAGGATTTGTTAGGTGCAGTTAATCGATTATAAGACACATAATTACGCATGGGATACTTGGCTTTACTGGTAAAGTCTGGGTCATATGTGGGTTTAGGTACACCTCTATCTGCTCGGTTAGGAAGCTGCCTTATAGGAATAGAAGAAGATGATACCTGGGAGGCCTTAGTTTCAGGGATATTTGAAGTGGAAGATTGGTTATTTGCGTTAGGCAGAGACGGAGACGGCACAACTTCACTCGAAAAGGTTTCTGCTGTTTTCATATCAGGGGATGACATGATTTTGGTTGTTTCTGCTGCCGGTGGTAAACTCGAAGTCAACATTGGAACTACCTCTATTGAGTTTATATTTACTTCATTGATATTTCTAAATAACTGAACTTCCTTATAATGCCCCCCTGAAGTTTAGCCTAGTGAAAGTACATAGTTTCTTCATGAAATGTCACATCCATAGTGACATACAGTTTTTACGTGGGAGGATGATAACGCCGATACCCCTTCTGAGAAGATGCATACCCTACAAAGACGCACTTGAGAGCACGAGGTTCAAGCTTGTTCCGTTGTTCCTTTGCTAAGTGGACAACTGCAACACATCCAAACACCCAGGGAGGAAGATTTGACACGGTAGGAGCTGAGACAAACTTAGCTAAGACTTAGAAGGGTGTCTGAAAATCAAGTACAGCTGAGGGGATGCGGTTTAGTAAATAGACAGCCAAAGAGAGTGCTTCACTCCAATACGAGATTGGTGTTTTTAAGCCGATTAGTAATGCCCAAACTATTTTCAACAAATGACAATTTTTTCGTTTAGCAACCCTATTTTATTGAGGAGTATAAGGACATATAGTCTGATGAATAATCCCATGGAGTTTGAAATATGCCTATAACTCGGTACTCATATATTCAACACCATTATCACTTTAAAGAACTTGAATAGTAGCGTTATAGTGTGTACTGATCTGTTTATGAAATCCTTGAAACAAACTACTAACTTCACTTTTAGATTTCATGGGACAAACCCACGTCATTCGAGTGTAATCATCAATAAACGTGACAAACCATCTTATGCCATTTAAAGAAGAAATGTGAGACGGGCCTCATACATCAGAATGAATAATCATAAATGGAACTAAACTTTTATTCAATGAAGGTTTAAAGGAAGTACGATGACTTTTAGCCAGTTCACAAATCTGACAATGAAAAACAGAAGAATCAACTTTATTAACTAAATGGGAAAATAGTTTCTTTAAGTAACCATATACATATGTCGCTCATGTTCGAGGCAGAACGGTTCCGTTTAACCTCGAAGTGTTGACTGAGATTACGGGAATCTCAGCTTTGCCACCTAATGCTCATGACCTCCCCTATTCGGACACTACCAACTATTTAGAGCCGAGGCCTAGCGATCTAGCCACATTTCTAGCCGGTGAACCCAGAGAATGGATTGGGAACCAATTCGATAGGAGCCACATACGTGAGGGATTTAGAACTCTTTGGCTGGTAATTGCCAACGCTTTGGACCCAACTTCCCATACCCAGCACCTTTACCCGTCTCAGGCTTATGTACTATACGCCATAGCAACGAACAAGTGCTGCTGCTTGTTGCGTCATATCATTGGGCGAATAGCGCGAATCATCGATTTGGTTGCCCACAATGAAACAATCAAATTTGGGTCTTTGATCACTAAGGTGTGTTTGCGAGCGGGGGTAATTGAGAGAGCCGACGATGTGAAGAAAATGCCTAGGGCACCGCTGAATAGGTCCACCCAAACTCGAGCCGCTGGTCAACTGAGGAACAGGCCGAGTTCTTTCACATCCGCACCACAACAGGGTGATAGCGAAGAAGAAGGGGCAGAGGAAGCAGGAGCGGATGTTCCGGGTCAGTCAAGGCGTAGAAGAAGGGCAAGCTCTGGGCCTGTGGATGACAATAGGGAGTTCATTAGAGAGCAGTTTGAACAAATGACTGCCTTGATCCACAACGGATTCGCGGGTGTGAATGAGAGGGTGGAGATTATGATATCGCGACAGGACCGTCTACAAGCAGAGATGGCAGCCCAGGTCGAGGCACGAGTTGCAGAGCAGATGGCAGCTCAGCAGGAGTTCATACGCCAGCAGTTCGAGGCGTTGTATGGTCGATTCACCCCACCCCCACCTCCCGACATGTGATGCGATTTGCTAAATCCTGAAAACTCTTTAAGTAGTTATATTTATGCTTAGTTTTATTTTATTCCTTTTGGGTTGTATTAGATTCCTGACATGATGTTAACTTTAGAACTTGGTTTTATTAGTTGAATGTTATGGTTTTTGTTTTCGAATTCTAATTCTAACCCGGTTTGTGTATAGTTGTTGTTTATCTCTTATTTTTGTATCATGGAAAGCAAAGCCAAAGTAGCCCTCCCGTGCGTTTTTCTTGTTCTCTTTCCATTGAGGACAATGTGTGTTTAAGTTGAGGGGGGTACGTACGTTTTGTGATTTCTTTTTGTTTTGGCTTGCTATTGTCTATTTCCATGAGTAGAAGAGATGTATTCCAAATTTTTTTTGAGAAGTTTGAAAATTGATGAATGATCGATATTTTGTTCGAAATGAAGACTATTGTTTCATTAGCTTTTGGCATGAATTCTTTGATCTAGATAGGAATTTGAATGATAATCTAAATTGCCTTGCTCCACTTAGTCTCATATCCCGTTATATTCTCATGCTCCACATGCTAGATTGCTTCGGTTGTTTTCAATTCGGTAATAACACTTAGATTTATTTTCATTGAGAGAAGAGAAATTTTTGTCCAAAAATGATGGAAGCTCTTTTGAAAAGATTCTCCAATGAGAGGACAAAAGCAGAGCACTTTGATAACTTGGATGACTTTTATCATAATATTGACTTAAAGCTTCACTTGACTAAATCTTAAGTCTCTTTGTCTAATATTACGGATGGGTAAAGGTTACCATATGGGAAAGGGTGAATAGCTTCCTTTAAGCTCCAATGAAGGAGCAGTAATGAGAAATTTCATAAGTGAGACCGCTGCCCCCCATAGAGATGAAAACCGCCCTAATCTAATTTAGCAAAAATTTCCAAGAAAAGATAAAGAAAGTGCTTAGAATTGACAAATCTTGGAGCTTTTGTTTTTGAAAAAGTTCTCTCTTCCTTCTTGAATGTTTATGATTCTTTGTGTTTATATTGAATTGTTTGAATCGAAGTCTAGTATGTGAGCATTGGAGAATATGGGATTGTGTTCTAAAGGAGATAGGCGAATTAGATGATCATTCAAAAGTCCGTCATTCTGGAAAATTGATAGTAATGCCTCTTGCTTTGCAAATTGAAACTTGAAACTTCATTCTCATCGTTCATCATGATCAAACTTCTGATGTTTGTAGGTATCATTTCTGAAAACCTTCACGAGATGCAACTCGTCTTCTTTGGGAACTTAGAAGTTAACAACTTTTTTTTTTGTATAGCATAGTGCTTTTGTAATTATATATTTTTGTCTTGCTAAGGGACTAGCAAGAGATAAGTTGAGGGGAGTTGATAAACGCATAATATTGTCATGCATAAGCTCTTTCCCAGAGTCGCATGACGCGTTTGTTGCTTTAATTATGCCTAATTATCCTCTTATCTTGAGATTAGTGTCTTGGCGAGTTTCGTATCTAACATCGTCCCGCTAGGTGTGCTTTTGTTGTGTTTCTATGTGTTTATAGGCATAGGATGCAATGGCCTTCGAATGATTGATCAAGCGCTAGTGAAAAGCTCGCAAAATGCTGATCTGAGGAATTTCCCAGAAGCATGATCGATCATGGGTTAACCATGATCGATCATGGTACAAACTGGCATTCAGGCAGAAGACCCCATGATCGATCATGGGTTGGCCATGATCGATCATGGCCCTGGCAACTTGGCCATTTCACACCCAAAATGGGCTATTTTAGTGGTTCAAGCTATTTTAGATATTTAGTTAGATATTTTTCTACCTTTTAATATATATTATTTCTTTTACTTTAAGAGGAATATTATCTATTTTTGAACACACTTAGAGTTCTAGAGAGAGGGGAGAGCTCACTTGTTGATTGTTCTTCATTTCTCCATTGTAAGTGCTTAATTTGTAAGAATGATTTCTTCTTCTATGATATTTGTTCTTGCATCTATTATGGAGTAGTCTATTACTAAGGTTACGGAGGTTGATTGTGATATGATTTTTGGTGATTAATGGCTCAATCCATATCTAAAGTTTGATAAATATTTGTGAATCTTCTTCTTCTTCATCATATCTTCCATTATTTCAAGCTTTCTAGGTATTTTCATATTTAGTTAAGACTTTATATGCCTTGTATATTTAGTTCTTGGTTGTTAATGAGCATACAACATATTCATATGGTTCTAGAAAGCTTGTAGTCTTTTTCCCCCATCCATGGAGTTTTTCCCTCTTCATAGAAATTATGAATAGTTCTCAAAACTCCATAGATGGATTTTAAATTTGTTTAGCTTATCTTTGATTCATTTATTGATATATTGAGTGCTTCTTACACTTTATGTGATACTTAGACTCTTTATTTTCTACCATATGTGATAAACGATGAGTTGACTAATTTATCCCATAAACTTTATTCCGTTTCATTGTTAGGATTCACTTTATAATTTTCATTCTTTAAATCATGAGATTACTACACTCGCTTTATGTTAAATCGTTTAATGATGAGTTTGTCATATCTATCTCGGATTAGCTTCATCGGGAATGGGTTGCCTTGCTTCACACCCGTAGCTAAGAGGTAGGAATGATAACCCCGTCTTTGGTGGAATGTCGTTTGTCTCTTTCTCGATATAGCTTCAACTCGGGAATGAGTCGCCTAGCGTCGCACCCTTTGCTATTGAGAGATACACCAACATTCCCCATATTTCGAGAAATCTTGTGTTGTAATCTTTGTATGAGCTAGTGATCACCATCTTTTAAATCGTAACTAACCTCCAACTACCTTAGTGCTTTCTTATTAATTTTCACAACCATTTTACATTTACGTTGTTCTACAACAAATCCAACTCACACAAAATCTGAAAATCGTAAAATCCGTAATCCATTCCATTCCTTTTCACTTATCCCTGTGGTTCGACACTCGGACTACCGAGACTATATTACAACTTGACGTGCCTGCACTTGGGCTCTATCGCAACGTGCTATTTTAGCGGCGTCACCACACTATTACTAGAATCCTTCAATTTATTCCCCTTAATTTGTATTCAATTTTCCTACACTTGATTCTCTTTTCTTCAATTCAAAATATTTGTTTAATTTTTGGGTAAAATTTCAAAAGAAAAAAAAACAAAAAGAAATTCAAAGAATTTATAAAAAATAGCTACGAATTTTTAGAACAAAAATCTATGGGCCAACGCAATAATTCAAATTCAATATATATAGCGATAACGGGATAGAAAACATTAACAACAAAGAGATATTTTAGAAAATAAAAAATAAAGTATATTCTAATAAGTACACTTGCGGGGATAATATGGTGAAAATAGACGCCCATGTTCGAACTATAGAAATCACATTTCTTCCCTCTATCACCGTAGTCAACCATCAAGTAAATGCATGTTTCGCTTAAATCAAATATATATATATATACCATAATTTAGTTCCATATATATGGTCTACTCTTCACCTATTTCAACGTTCTCTCACTTCACTAATTTTCATTTTTTTTAAAGTGTAAGCCCCTGTTTGGTAGCTCTCTTTTTATTTTTTTTTCTACAAATTTTAAAAACTCAACTCACAAACATCTCTACTTTTACACTTCCCAAAAAAACTTTAACTTTACTTTCTCTCTCTAAAAAAACTTTTAAAACGCCATAACTTTAAATCCAAAAATTCAAAAATAATAAAAAATATATATTTGAAACCTACTCATCGAGATCTATAAAATAAGATCCATTGTGACTATTTTTTGAAATTTTTTATACATTTTTTTCTTTGTTTGAAAAAAAATCAAACAAAACTAAATTCACTTTTCAAAAAACCAACTTTAACTCAAAACAATTAATAAGTTAGGGGTGGGATCACTAGTGTATGTTGGGGTTTGAACCGTGTGGAATTTTGATTAAAAAAAAAATACGCGTGGAATTTGTCGGAAAAATGGCTAAGTGGCTAATCATGCACAAGCCATACACTAGTCAAAATTTAACACTTTTTTAACGATTTTTTAGCTAAATTAAACAACTTTTTGAACTAAACAATAGTCCAAGTAAACCATTTTTCAACTTATTAATTAAAATAGCATACTTTCAAAAATAGTGATTTAGAATCACTACTTTAATGATGAAATAGTGATTTGGAACAATTATTTTTGTTGATAAATAGTGAGATCCAAAAACTATTTTTCTTTTTTTTTGAAATTGAGAATAATAATAATTTGATCTCCAAGGTTATCAACAAAAACGGTGATTCCAAAATCACCTTTTTACCTTTAAAATGGTGATCTCAAATCACTCTTTTTAAAGTGTACTATTTTGGCTAGTAACTTGAAAAGCGGATTAGATAGGGCTATTAAGATCAATTCGAAAACCGACCGAACAGACCAAACTGATCCGGACTGATCCATGAAACCCTGAATCGAAAAAAAAAAACGATACTGAAATCGAATAATTTGGTTCAGGTTCCGGGCTAGCTAGTTCAAAACCGAATCAAACCAGATCGAACTGAATTATATATAAAAAAATCAAATTTGTTAATATATACTCTAAGGGCACACGTTAAATATATTATGATACAGGAAAGAGGAACTTTTATAAGGATATGCTACTTATTAATTGTATGTTGTGATCCTCTTAAAAAAAGTTATTAATGCATGCCCTTATTATTGAATTAACTGCATGATGTTAAGGTTTTTTTTATCACATACATAATGGTAAGATGATTTATTATTTTATTTAATGTGTTTTGTCCTTGTAAATGTACAAATAAAACATTAACTAAATAAAAAATATGGTTTCTATATGTTTGCTTCTTGTTTATAGAAAATCATAACTTTAATTTTAATATAAATCAATCTTACATTACTATTAGTATTCTATTGTTATGTTAAATTGATTTAGAAAAAATATATATATATCAAAACCAGATAAAACTGAACTAAAAAGTTTGATTCAACTTTGTGTTTAGAAGGGATAAAAACCAAAATCGAACTTTTACATTTAGTTCGAGTTTAAAGTACCTTAATTTTTATCTCAAGTGAAATCAAAAACACAACTAAAATTAGATTGAAAAATTTATTGGAAAGGTAGTCTATTTAGGGAGAAAAAAAAAGTCCTTTGACCTTTTCTTTTTATACAATCTTCTGGTCCCCACCGTCATAATTACCGTATCCACTTATTACATAAAACTCAATCAAATATACCCTTACATAATTTTACCAAAATAAAATATTGGCAATATCCAAATATAAAATGATACCGTAGTTGAAATCTGTTGACCGGTTGACCTTATTTTAAAGATGGTTATGATAAATTTTATATTTAATTTGCAGATACAATAAAAAGCGAGGGACCTGTTACAGTTATTTTACTACATTTATTAATCGAATGAAAATCTCTGCATGAATCTCATTAGAGGGGGGTCAGTGTTACACAAGAGTTTTCACTAGTTCATCTGGAACATTGAACTACTCTACCTTATTTATTGGACCGTCTAAGTCGGTAAAATTAGGTTTCTATTTTTATTTATTTGATGTTTATCTCTTTGTTGGTTCCTATAATTAAATAAAAGTTTATACGCTTATCTTAAGGCACGTATTTTGCGTCCTATTATCATACGCTTAAAAAAGAGAAGCTCTGAAGCAACCATCGTTCTCATATTCAACCATCTGGGGTTTGTTCGAAACGCTATTCCAATGTTCATTCTTCGAACATGCATAAAATTTTATTCGATCTTTTAAGAGTGAAGTGTCGTGAGGACAAAAAAATAAATGATAGGCTATCTATCAGTAAGGTGCAGAGGTACATGAGAGGCATTGTGCAATTGGTCATGCGAATTTGAGCAAAACAACAAAGAGGTGAAAGTAGGAAATGAAATAATGTTTCTGCATATTTCATAAATAATGGGTTGGTTTCTGCTACTTTGATAATTATTTTTCGAAAGCACACCATCTAGGTAATTTTTCCTCTTGCAGTACACTGTTGGTAAATGTTTGTTGTCTTTATGCCCTATACATTGAATATGTATTAGTCAGTTCCATGAAACTTTGGCCCAACATACATAAATAATATCTTAATGCACATTAGACCAAAGCAATAATTCATATCCAATCAAAATTGCAATAACGGAGTAGGAAAACATCAATAACAGAGAGAGATTATTCTAGAGATAAAAAAAGAAGCAACATATTCTAATAAGTACACCGGGTGCTAGTATAGTGGAAATAAACGCCCAGGTTTGTGAGCGACCACCAGATATATGCATATACCACCTGTATCAAATATATATATATATGTATGTATAACTAGACTATAAAGAGAAATTCTATCACTTTAACAAAAAATTAAGATGTCCATTTTAAAAAGTAATTAAATTGATAAATTTTTATATATGCCATAAGTTAGTTCCATATATAAATCTTGTATGGTTCACCTATTTCCGCTCTCTCACTATACTAATTGCATTTTTTTCTCTAACTTTCTCTACTATTTTTTTTTATCTCCTTATGCTTGAAAAAAGGCCAAGTGGCCATCATGCAAAAACCACCGAAATTGCATTTGTCAAAATTCAACACCTTTTTTCGAATAAAAAAAAAAATTGAACACTTTCTTTCACTTTTCCTTTTTATATAATAATCTCGTGCGTGGTGCCACCATCATAAGTACAATACTCACTTATCACACACTCCCAATAAAATACGTTATGGGTTCGATCTCTGGCGTTTGTGAATGGAGTAAACTGTGTTGGGAGATATTCTAGCAAAAATAGCCTGATAAACTTAAAAGAGAGAATCTCTAAACCAACCATCATTCTCTGATCCAAGCTTCTGCATTTTGTTCAAAACACCAATCTTGTGTTCATTATTTGAATGCTCACCAAATCTTATTAATTCAATCTTCTTCAAGTGAAGTACTGTCATGAGAACAAAAATGAGATGAGTGGCTATCTATCGGTATGCGTTGTGCAATAGGTCCTCTTATTTAGTTGGAACTGTGAACATATCATGAGCGGTTAAATATCGGTGGAGACTGAGTTGTGGAGATCTCTAAGGTTCCAAATCTTATGTGTGGCTCGACATATGTTATGATCAGAGTAAAAGACATCGATAACTTGGTTGAGTCAAGTTTGTAATTTTTTTTTTAAATCTATTTGTTCATAGTAAATATATGTTGGTTAGTCTCGAGGATCAAGAGCTCGCAGAGATCATCTCGTTTGATTTTTGTGCATGCAATTCGTTCTTTTTGCTGAATGAATGTGTAGATACGAACAGTCAGTTTTTTGTAAATGTCTCACTCCACGTCATGGCCACACTTGCAACACACATTTCCAAACGTTAACCTTTTTGAAAATGGTTGGACGTACGGGAGATTTAATTAGATTGCAACATTGAGTGTAATTTATGGTTTACATTGCAATTTTAAAAAAAGAAAATTAGGGAAAATTTTGCAATTAAGTCCATACTTTTCTTAAAAAAGTAAATAAATTTAAGGGATGTCTAAGTTTGTCCATTAACTCTATAAATAAAGAAAAAATTCCTTTCAGTCCATGAGTCAAACCATTGACCTCAAGATAAAAGTGGCTAAATTATCTTCCAATAGACCAACCCCTCTCCTCTCAAGTCCATACTTCAACGTTATAATTTTCATTTTTTTAATAGAAAAAAATGATGGTTTTTGTAGCTAATGGAGATGAACTTTCTTCAATCCCCATAGTATTTTACATATACATTTATTCTTTAAAGAAATAAATAAATTATCTTTCGAAAAGAAAAAGTAGAGCCCCTTATATATGGCGGTGCTATAAGTTGACTTTAATGATTTGGTGATCCACTTTGATAAAGGTGGGATATTTTTTCCTTGCGGTAATTTAAGCCCTGTTTTAATTTGACGAAGCCTAAAGAAGATGGAATTGGCCCAAATCGATAGAGTTAGCAATTAAATTCAGCAAAGGTAACAACGATGAACACTAAAGTAAGCAATATTAAGGAGAATAGGATTTTTGTTGGTGTGGGTTGGTTTCTCCGGTGGCTTTTATACCCAATCCGATAGTGTATCCTCCCTGAGTGTGTTGGTGTCCTTCACTAAGCTCCAATGGCTTGAGATACAATTAGAGAGTAGAGAGAGTGCTAGTGTAGTGAAAATTGGCTGAGCACTTACTATGGGTTTATCTTGTCCTATTTATACAAATTGGATAGGGTTTGGTGACATAGAAAATTATTATAAAGGGTAAGCTTAATCAATACTCCAAAGTTACAGGCGTCTATAATCCTGTTCAAACTAATGGAAGTAGTTATTTTCCAATGTCTATCCTCCAGCTCAACTATCTCTTATCCTTTACTCATCAATTAGTAACAGGTCTCTTATCCGATCAATTAGTATCTTTAGTCTTCATCGGCTAGAATGACACTAGCCGACCAATAGATCTAGTTTCCATGCAGGCCCACTAACTGCGAGCCGGGCTTAACCCAAAGCCCAGGTAAAAAATTATCAACGGTACTCACCAACATATAGCCACAATGAACAAATAGAGTTTTACAAAAGCACAAATTAAATGTTATAGGCTTGACTGAAATAAGAAATTAATCCCAACTTCTAGTTTGATCCTATCACATGACACATGATTCGGAAGAGATCTCCATGCCTCAAAAGGTTCTTGATTAAAACAACTCTGATATTTTGGGCTTATAAGAAAAATAGAACTTTTGGTTCTATTAAGAACTTTGGGCTCGAATTTTTTTGACTTTGTTTTGATCTTTTATGTTTGCAACAATTTATTTTAAGATTATATGCGAGGGGTAGAATAAGAAGGATATATATATATATATATATATTCTAATTAGATTCATTCAGAAAATAATATAAAACAGCATGCTTAAATATAAAGTTGTTATTTTTGTTAAAAAGAATATAATAATTATATGGGATTTCAAGCTTAAACTCAAGTTATCAAATTTATGGGACTTTTGGTCAATATCCCCTTATATCAAAACTTCACGTCTAATTATTGAGACATGCTTTTATTGTAACTTCAGATACAAAATAATGACTATGTAACTTCAAGTACAAAATAATGGCTATGGAACTTCAAGTACAAAATAATAACTCTAGGACTTCAGGTCCAAAATAATGACTATAGAACTTTAGGTCTAAAATTATTACTATGGGACTTTAGGTTTAAAATTATGTCTATGGAACTTCAAGTCCAAAATAATGACTACAGAACTTTAGGTCCAAAATTATAATTAGAAAACTACGTCTTCTTGAATAAAATATGAATTTTTGGCACTAAGTATAAATCTTAGATTTTCGGATTCAAAATAATAAATAGAGAACTTTAGGCTTTAAAAAAATATAAATCTTGGATTTTTGGGTCTAGGATAATGAACAGGGAACTTGAGGTCCTAAATATAAATGATAAATCTTTGATTGCAGAATAATGAATAGGGAATTCCAGGTCCCAATAATATAAATCATTGATCTACGGGTCCAAAATAATGAATAGAAAACTTCACGACCCAAAAATATAAATCATAGAATTTCGGTTCTAAGATAATGATTATGAACTTTAAGCCACAAATGTATAAATCATGGAAATTCAAGTCCATATTATTTATGAAATATAATATTTAAAACCTATAACAATAATGTAAGACAAAACAAAATAAATCATTAACCATAATATAAATAATAATAATACTATGAAAGAAAAGAAAATTACAAATATGACGTTTTTGAAGAGATTAAAATTGTCGTGCCTATTTTCGAACCTGCCTCAAAAAAGGAAGAAAGATCAACCATAGTGGCCTATTTTTGTAATGGTCGTCCTTCAAGAAGAAGAATGAAAAAAAATTAAATATGGTGGTCTAATTTTGCAATGGCCTTCAAATGACTAAAGCAGTCGTATTGATAATGTGTTAAATAGAGAGAGAAATAAGAGAAATTTTCTTATTTAATTGATATGTAATATGAGTAGTAGTTAACTCTATTTAATATTAACAGCTAACACCTATATTTTTATACAAAATCAATGTGAGATAAGATACAATATATATATATATATATATATATGTATATACTATGAGATAATCTTCTTATTCATAACACAATACCTATGTAGAACGAACTATATTCTTCAATATTACTTATGAATGGATATATCTATATTTACAACATTTTTATAATTCTACTACCAATCATTTTCTTTTTATCCTAAACTTAATTGGTGCATGGTAGTTGATGGGGTAAAAAATAATTTTACCATTGGTCTACAAAAATAATATTTTACACTTTCTTTAAATAAATATTTCACTCCATAATATTCATCAATTTTCTTTAAATAAATATTTCTCTCCATAATCTCTACACTTTCCTTAAATAAATATTTCACTCCTTTCCTCACTTTCCTTTAAATAAATATTTCTCTCCATAATTTCTACACTTTCCTTAAATAAATATTCCACTCCATTCCTCACTTTCCTTTAAATAAATATTTCACTCCATAATATTCATCACTTTTCTTTAAATAAATATTTCTCTTCATAATTTCTACACTTTCCTTAAATAAATATTTCACTCCATTCCTCACTTTCCTTTAAATAAATATTTCACTCCATAATATTCATCACTTTTCTTTAAATAAATATTTCTCTCCATAACATTCTACACTTTCTTTAAATAAATATTTCACTCCTTTCCTCACTTTTCTTTAAATAAATATTTCACTTCATAATATTTCACTTTTACCAAATTACCTTTTTGCCCCTCATTTTTATCAAATTTACATTTTTACCATTCTACATTTACCTATAAATACCTCCTCTCATTCATTCATTTAATACACCAAAAAAACACACAACAAAAATACATCATTCTTCTCATCCAACACCATCATTTTCTTCCAAAATCCATCCATCTCATCCAAGAGATATAAAGCCAAAATAGGAGGGTCTTATACTCTCTTTTTTCATACCCTAAAAAATACCAACAACCCTTATACACTTTCTCTCCTATATATTTTATTCATCTTCTTGAAATATTTGTAATCCTAATTCTATATTTATAAATAGAATTAAGGAAATTATAGAGAGAGATTGGTTGCTTGTATTATCATCCAAGTTAATTGCCTTTGAGCTAATATAAAGCAAGCACACACAAAAGGAGGACGTACTGCCGGACTAGCATAAGCGCTACCGGGGGAACCTACCTTAATAAAAAAAATATCATGTGTTCATCATTGTGCCGCATTTATTTTTTATTCACCGATATTCACTTATTGATTGGTTAATTATCTATTTCTAGATTTTGACACTATCAGTAGTAGTTTTATTCCTGTTATCATAATTGTTAAGAGTTGGATATTATTTTTTAGTACTTGGCTGGGGGAAGGAGATTTAGACTCACGACTTCCGTATCGGAGAAGCAAATGCTGGCCACGAGGCTAATTTTAGTAATTGTTTTTGGATGATTTTATTTCTATACACGGTTTCTTGCAGTTAATTTATTCTTAATTTATAGAATTTTTATACAAACTTTTACAATATTATTCTTTTAAAAATTGAGAAGTAAATCTACCAATTAAAATTAATTTATAATTATATTTTTGGTTTTAATTTAGATTCATAATCAAAATTTACTTCCATATTTATTTATTTCATATTTTTGTTTAAGTTTTTTTTAAAATATTTTATTAAAAACAATAAATAAAATTATCTGTAGTTTGATGGATGAAAATATAAATCCTAAAATTATATTATCTTAATTTAAGCATACAACAATGCAATATCTTTTACCGATGAGAGAATGAACAATATTTTGCAACATGAAGAAGATTCCACAATAAAATGGATTAACGTGACATTGGAAGTTAAGAAAAAATTATGAATTAGTGTTAAACATGATTTATTTCTATCGCAATCCTCTAATAGATTAAAGATTGAATGTTCAATGGTTTGTTCTATATAATATTATTTTCTTTATGAATTTATACTTGAAATTATATTTTTATTTGAAATATAGTAGAAAAACATAATTTCCGATACTATATTAAAACTTCACCAGAACCTGGCTTAGCATAAAATGTTGGATTTGAAACTAATATGTTGTCTTTGTAAAATCTGTATAATATGAAAATTGCTTGGTAGAAAAACTTAATTTTAGTTACAACATTACAAACATTAGTAGAACCTAACTTAATTCTAATGTCAGATACAAAACTAATACGTTGTCTTGGTAAGATCCGTGTAACAAGAAAATTGAATGGTAGAAAAACTTAATTTCGATTACAACATTACAAATTTTAGTAGAGCTAGCTAGAAGACGAAGTTTCGTTGAAAAAAGTCCGTGCCAAAAATTGTTGAGTGGAAATGGAAAGTTAGAAGATGAAGTAACATAGGAAGTTGATTGCTTTTTAGCTTTTCACATTTACTGACCCTAGTTTTAATTTAACTTTTTAGGATGTAATATTTTTATTTACTTCATTAAAGTGGACGTACTAACAAATTTAGTGAATATTTTAATATTAAAATACTAATAAAATAATACTTATAAAAATTAAATCAATATTTTTTTTGTAAGTCTATCCACTCTTGCGGATTAATTTAGTAGGTAACACAGATTAATTTAATAACGTGGATTAGTTGCAAAAAATTACGGATAAAAATAAAATCACCTTTAAAATAAATCTATAGGAAGTAGTTATTCAATTATTTTTCATACAAGTAATAGTTGATATTTTTAGAAAAATACTTCAGATAACATTTTAAGTGACAATGCAGGTAATATAGTAAAAAAAAATAAAGAAAAAAAAAATTACTCACATTCCGATAGTACTGCAAGTATTCTCAAACTTATTTAAAATGGCACGAAATGGTATAAAAATTATGTCAAAAAAAAAAAAAGAAGAAGGAAAGAAAATAAAAGACGAAAAAGAAGAGGGAATTTAACTTTATATAAATTCCAAACATCCAAATAATAAAAACACCAACTTTGAATTATCAATATTACAATTTTTTAACAGACTGTGTCCAGCTTAACTTATTGAAAGAAATCCACAAGCCTTCGACAATTTCATTATAACATAATCTATTATTATTTTTTCTATTTTTTATTTTTTAAAATAGATCATACTTTTAGGGGACCGGGATGAGGTGCGATAATTTGAATATTAGTTTTTAGGGCGAATCGAAAATTAATTAAGCCAATCTCACTATTCAATATTTTAAAAAGTTATGGAAGTTGTCCTTTTTTCGGGTCGCACCCGATGACCCCACCGTGACTATAACATACGGTTCTGCATTTCCCTTTACTATCACATCTGGTTTCAGGACCGATCGGATCCCGAAGCCGAGCCCAAGCATCTGCAATTGTCAAATTAAACAAAGT
Source organism: Lonicera japonica (assembly GCA_021464415.1). Classification (NCBI taxonomy): domain Eukaryota; kingdom Viridiplantae; phylum Streptophyta; class Magnoliopsida; order Dipsacales; family Caprifoliaceae; genus Lonicera; species Lonicera japonica. Next base: position 36,340,554 of record CM038465.1, on the reverse strand, counting down.
TGTGTGAATATATCTATGATTAAGGTGAGTTCTATTTTCGCTCACGTTATGCGTGTGTACATAGAAATATGTATAAAAATTTATATATTCATCTTATTTTAATTAGGCTTCAGAAAGGGTATATTCTTTTAATTAAAGAAAAGACTTCTTCTTTTGAGGGGATAAATGATTAAATTTTTTAATAAAATTTGGTGGAAATGATCTCCATGATGTCAACTCCACCGAATTTCATTCAAAAATTCAACCGTTTCATAGTATATAGTTTGCACAAAAGTTCCAGGCAAAAGTCTATACACTTTTTTTTTTCCAATACGCCGTGAACACGACTAAACTTAATAGATAATTCGCAAAAATGACTCATAAAGTTTGACCTAAATCTCTTGCTCGTCCCTAAAATTCAATTTTCAGTTAAAGCATCTTTAAAGTTTCTAATTTTCCCTCACGCATCCAAAATTGGATGCTCTTTAAAAAGATGGATGAAAAACGCATGTGATTGTCATGAGCTACTCTTTTAAGGAATATTTTTGGGTGCTTTAATCGAAATTAGAAACTTTAAGGATGCTTCAATTGAAATTAGAAACTTTAAGGATGCTTCAATTGAAATTAGAAACTTTAAGAATGTTTCAACTGAAATTATAAATTTTAAGAATGCTTAAACTGAAATTATAAACTTTAAGGATACTTAAACTGAAATTATAAACTTTAAGGATGCTTCAACCGAAATTAGAAACTTTAAAAATGCTACAACCGAAAATTGAACTTTAGGGACAAGCGAGAGATTTGAGTCAAACTTTAGGGGTCATGAAATATATATAGAGTTGGAAAATCTTTTCTCATAAGTAAAATATGTGTTGGACCCTTATTCTAATAGGCACTGTTATTCATGCATAAACAACCTCAAGACCGACACTACTAAAGAAGTTTTCAAATTTTTTTGGATTGCAGCTATGAATGTATGGGAAAGAAATGGAGAGCCAAAACATGTGAAGTTCTGAGATTGAAATTAACCCATAAAAATGCTAGCTCAAACCCCACTACTAAGAGCATGTGCAAATTCTATCAGATAATTTTATATATGATTTCTAGATAAATTCACTCTAATCATTGACTAAAATTTGAAAAAAAAAATTATATATAATTATCAGTTAAAATTTAGGAAATAAAAGGAAAAACCCTTCCAAACATGCATCTTTTTGTTGATCACATACTATATTTCACATCCAATAAAGAGATGAGATCTACATATGTCTTTGCAATATGTATCGTTGTCACGAGAGACTATACCAATATACGTAAAAATTTGTCACACCGGTCATTTCCTTGTGAGCAATATTTTAATAATAAGGCTCCGTTTGATTGCAAGGTGTAAAAGGAAAATAAATTGAATTAGTTTTGGTAAAAAGATGGAAAATAAGTTGAGTGATAGAGGTGATATCCTCTTGATTTTTAAGTTTTTCCATGAAGAAATTTTCTTTGCTTGGTGGTGAGTAAAAATTTTCACCAAAAACATTGAAGGATGGGGGATATATACTCATAAAATGAGTAACATCTCTCACCTTATTTTCTATCTTTTCACACAAACTAACTAAATTTATTTTCTTTTTCCATCTTTGCAATCAAACGGAGCCTAAGTGTCCGTTTGATAATAAGTATGAAGTAATCATTAGATAGTCTACCATTCATCATATTTTTAAATTTTCACAAAAATTAATTGACTCTGTTATTATTTTCGGGTGGTGATGTTGACACCCCCCATATTTATTGGTAATACTCTCACTCTTGGTAATACTCCCACTTTTCCTTTTTTCTTTTAATAATACTCCCACTTTATACAAAACACTCTCACCACTCCCACTTATTTTTAAGAATTAATCTCATACTTAATTAATTAATAACATGATTAAGTAATTAACTACATAATAACATAAAACAAATTACCCCAAACTAACCCCAAAATTTCTCCACCATCTCTACCATCTTCTCAAATAAGCAAAATTACCATCTCTACCATCTTCTCTATGTAACAACAAATTTTGGTAGCACTAAAACAACAAATAAAACATCCATTAATGCAAAACTCTAAGTTTGGGAAGAATGGTATAAACAAAACAAAACAAAACCTCCATTGATGCAAAACTCAAAATTTGAAAATAATGGTAGAAAAAAGAGAAACTTTGTAATAACGGAAGGAAAACATGCAAGAAAGAGTTAATGAAAGAGAGACATACATGTTTTTATTTTGTTTAATTGTTTATATGATTTTTATAGCATACACATCAAATATATAAACAAAAAACAAAATTTTATGTTTAAAACACGAAAAAGGCTTACTTGGTTCTCCGTAACCGAGTTGCAGGCTTATACAGTCGGCTGCTCTCAACCGAGTATGAAATCCCATAAAATGTCATGCTCTCGGGACCTTCATTCAGTTGAGAGCAGCAGAGTGTTGTTATATTATGCTCAGCTGTGAGCAGCCGAGTGACATTAATCACACTCGGTTGCTCTCAATCGAATGAAGGTCCCGAGAGCATTACATTTTATGAGATTTCATACTCAGTTGAGAGAAACTGAGTGTACAAGCTTGCAACTCAGTTACGGAGAACCGAGTAAACCTTCTTCGTGTTTCCTTTCATTAACTTTTTCTTACTTGTTTTCCTTTCCTTATTTTAAAGTTTCTCTCTTTTTTCTACCATTATTCTTAACTTTTGAGTTTTGCATCAATGAAGGTTTTGTTTATACCATTCTCCTCAAATTTAGAGTTTTGCATTAATGGAGGTTTTGTTTGTTGGTTTTCTTATCTTGTTCCAAAGTTTCCTTTTTTCCTTCCATTCTTCTCAAAGCTTACCCTTTTGCATCAATGGTGGAGATCAAAGTTTTGTTGCCTATTTTGGTAGAAGAGAGGAATTTTGGAGGGAAATTTATTTGGGGATAAATGTTTGATTAACTTTGGAGGGAGATTCATTAACTTTTGTTTTAAATTAAAACAAGTGGGTGAAAATTTAGTTTAGGGTTAATTAACTTTTGTACTAAAAAAGATGAAGTGGGGTGGAAATAACAACTTACTTTTTTTTTTGGTGGAAGTGTTACCAATGGATATTAGGGGTGCCAACATCACCACCCTTATTTTCTATCTTATTATTGAACCAAGCTTAAGAAAATGTTTGATTCCCATTTGAGCAATATTATTTTAACAATAAGAAAAGAGTGGTAACTCCCCTCCCCTCCCCTCCCATCACTACCATAACCACAACCATGACCACCCACCCCATTAAAAGAAAAGGGATGTTTTAAAGGGCAAGAAATTAAACTTTTACTCTTTTAACGAAATTTAAAATAAAGCATGCCTATTTATAGAAGATCCAAGTTATGATTGAACACCGGTAGGAATAAAATAAAAAATTACCCTTGCTCAACCACCAAATCATCTTTCATTGTTATCTAACTGGACTCAATAAATATATAAGAATAATACTCACCTTACATATGCAAAGTAATCTAATATCATTTATAGGTAAAACAAAATTCTAAAAATTCAACGTGGGTGAAACCTGTCCCCGCGCGCATAGCTCTGCCCATGTAAGTGTTGGTGTAAACGTGTTTATCACTTATTTGGTAAATTATGTCTAGGAAAAACAAATCCGACTCTTAATTTAAAACACACATACACACACAAATATATATATATATATATATATTAAAAATAGAGTATTCTTATTTTTTATGCACAAATTACAAGAATTTTAGTTTATGATGAAGAAAGAATATATTCTTTTTAATTATCTAATTTAGTTGACGAGTAAGAGAAAAAATTGGGTTAAGTAACTAACCACGTGTTGCCGAGAGTATCAAGGTTTTCTTTTAAATATTACCTTTGTCTTCTGTTATATTTTCCTAATTACGGAATGATGTTAGAATTTAGCAAAACTCCCCTTTTATAGAATATGGTTTTGGCTCGAACCCAACTCTTCTTTTTAATGCGTTCAACAGTCCCCTTTAAATAAATATAATATTTTTCCCTCCAATTGATAATTATAGTTTTTTTATGGGATATAATTAATGTAACATTTTTCATAACTAAAAAATAAAATTAAAATATGAAAAGAACAAGTCGTATTTTTGACCAATAATCAATGTTATATATTTTATAATAAATAATAAGTTATATTATTGACCATTAATTAAATTAAAATGATTGCTTTCTTACAAAATAATATAATTAAAACAGGGCTTAAATTACCGCAAGGAAAAAACATCCCACCTTTATCAAAGTGGATGACCAAATTATTCTTGTCAAATTATAACACCTCCGAATATAAGAGGACCTACTTTTTCTTTTGCAAAGATATTTAAAAAAAAAAGAAAGAGTATAAGTCACTTTCTTTTACTATAATAATAACTAATTGATATATGTAAAACACTATAGCGATTCAAAGAAAGTTATTAATCTCCATTAGCTACAGAAAATGGATTTAAGAGGAGAGGGGTTGGCCTAGTACTAGGTAACCTCCACCCTTATCTTGAGATCAAGGTTTCAACTCGTGCGATGTCATGGGATTTTTTTTTCTTTGTTTGTAGGGTCAATGAAGAGACTTACACCTCTCTTAAATTTAATGTTGCAACTTAGACCTCCCGTTCAGCCATTTTTAAAAAGTTTAACGTCAGGAAATTTGGGTTACAATTGTGGCCATGATGTGTAATGAAACACCCAAAAAAATATAGATGACAAATTTGATATCTCAAAAGTTGCAATGCTAACCTAATTAAGGTTGCATGGTCTGGAAGAAGGAAAAGAGGGAGGTCATCTCAACAATATGCTTCGGTGTAGGTATGCTTTCTTTGTTTCATTGACTTTCTCTTTGAAAAATAAGTTCATTCATTTTAGCTTTTAAAATTTTGGCTGAACATGGATGTAGATTTTATTTACATGTGGTTTGATCCAAAAATACAAATATGTGCTGTGTTTATTATGCAGAAATATTTGTGAAAACAATTTTTTGGTTCAGCTATGAATATGAAACATTAAATTCTAACTATTTGCCAATATAAAATTTATGAAAAACTGATTGTTCTTATCTACGCATTCATTCAACAAATAAATAAGCAACAAGAACCAATTGCATGCACAAAAATCAAACAAGGTGATCTCTTACGAGCTTCTAATCCTCGAGACTAACTGATATACATCTCCTATGAATAAATAGAATTTTATTAAAGAACAGAATAAACATTACAGACTTGACTCAAACAAGTATTGATCCTGTCTTTTACTCTAATTATATCATATGTTGAGTCACACATACGATTTAGAAGAGATCTCCACACCTCAGTCTCCACCGATATTTAGCAACTTCTAATCTATTCACAGGTCCAGCTAAATCATGTGACCAGTTGCACAACGCGTCACGCGCGCACCTCGGACACCTTCTTGATAGATAGCCTCTCGTCTCATTTTTATCTTCACGATACTTCACTTGAAGAAGATTGAATAAGATTTGATGTGCGTTCAAAGAATGAACATATAATTGTTGTTCTGAACAAAACGCAGATGGTTGGATCTGAGAACGATGGTTGGTTCAGAGATTCTCTCCTTGAAGCGTATGATAATAGGCCCAAAAAATCATGTCTTAGCGTATGTTTATACGCCTTTATTTATAGAAACCAAAAGAGAGAACAAAATTACATAGATAAAAATAAAAACCTAATTTTACCACCATAGACCAGTCCAATAGACAAGGATGGGTTCGATGCACCAAATGAACCGGTACAAAGCACTTGTGTGACACTAACTCTCTTCTAATGTGGATCATGATGACCTTTATGTATGATTGGTGGATGAAATAATACAATTACAGTGGACTTCCTCACTTTTTGTTACATCAACCAATTAATTGTAAAGATCACCATAACCCTTATTAGAGGAAGGCAACAAATTCTAACTCCTCGATAATTTAATATTAGGTATTGGCGTATTTTTTTTTACTCACTAGGATATCTATGTGATCTCTCCCAACAGAATTTACTCAATTCATAATAACCCAAGATCAAACTCATGCATGACGTATTTTACTAGGGAGTGTGTGATAAATGGGTATTCTAATTATGATGGTGGAACCACAAGATTATTATATAAAAAGAATACATGAAAGAAGGTGTTCAATGAAGAAATTAGATCTTAAAACCATTAGTGGTTATTTCATCAGGTATTGCATTGGCTCAAGAGGATCCAGGTTTTATTGTCTTTCCAATATTACTAGAATCATTGAATCCGATTGAGCAGTTTATTTTGAGAATGAGTTGAAGTATAATAAGAGCCTAATGCCGCGCACTATTGATTTTAGAGATGAAAGTGTTGTTGTTCCTACACATTTTTTTTCCCTTTCAGTAGAAGAGGCACATGTTCTTGTTCTTTTTCATGATGATATTGTTGATCCTATCAATGATGTTGATCTTCCTCAGCAATAAATTGATAATGATGAACAAGATCAAGTAGAAGACTTAGTTCCACCTAGAAGATCAAAAAGACCTCATAAGCTTACAGGGATTACTAAATTTAAAGATTATTTCATTTATCTGCATGAACATGAATTTTTTCAAGTGGGGATTTGGATCTTGTTTCTTTTTAAGAGGCTATTTCTAGCTCTTCTAGTTCTCAGTGGTTGAAAGCTATCAAGGAAGCGTCTATGGGAAACAACAACGTTTAGTAGCTTGTAGAATTACCTACAGCTTGCAAGACTGTTGGATGCAAGTGGGTTTTCAAGACCAAACGAGATGCTAAGGGCAATATAAAAAGGTACAAGGCTAGACTTGTTGCTAAAGGATATAATCAGAGAGAAGGCATTGATTATAATGAGATTTTTTTCTTAGTCTCTACCAAAGGCTCTTTTCGTATTGTGATGGCACTGGTGGCACATTTTGACTTAGAGTTGCATCAGATGGATGTTAAAACTGCATTCCTGAATGGTGATTTATATGAGGATGTGTACATGGATCGACATGATGGTTTCAAAAAGAAGAGCAAAGAGCACTTTGTGTGTAAATTAACAAGGTCTATCTATGGACTAAAGCAGGCTTCTAGACAGTAGTATTTGAAATTTGATGGGATCATTTGCTCTCTTGGGTTTATAGAAAATACCGCTGATCAATGCATTTATCTGAAGAAATGTGGGAGCAAATTCATTATAGTTGTCTTGTATGTTGATGATATTCTTCTGGCTAGTAACGATTTAAATTTTCTGCTTGAGACTAAGCAGATGTTGAATGCTCATTTTGATATGAAAGATCTTGGTGACGCTTCCTTTGTTTTGGGCATTGAAATTCATGGTGACCGATCTCGTGATGTTCTTGGCTTATCCCAGAAGAACTACATTGAAATAGTTCTAAATATGTTCAATATGAAATCTTGTAATCCTTGTGCAACACCCATTCAAAAAGGTGAGAGACTCTCTAATACCCAGTGTCCTTAAAATGATAAAAACAAATAGCATAATTGGAGAAGGTCCCGCATGCTTTCGTTGTTGGCAATCTCATTAATCTTTCTTTATTTTTTTGTGAGTTTTTTATTACAACCACCCAAAGAATTTTTTTCTATAAAAAGGCCAAAATGAGAATATCTTACTACATCTCTCAACTTATTTTTCAACTTCTCCCAAAATTATATTTGTTTTTATACTAGTTTTCATCTTGTTATCAGAGTTTAGAACTTCTATTTTGGGCTTTAGGAACTTTTTTTTTTACAACAAGTGATGGTGAGATTCAGTTGTTCTTTGGGAGAGGGAAGAGGGGAAGGACTCGAAGCTTGGTGGTTTTTGTGATAACACACACTCTTGACAGCTAGGCCAAACTTGGATTTGTTTAAGAACATTTTTTTTTGTTTATTGTTAGGCTGAACATGAGGCTTAGTCACCATGTTTTTTATTTATTAATAGGCTAAATGAGGAAAAGTGGGAACGTTCATATATCCTTATCACAATTAGGTTATTATTTTTTTTCCTTGGTTAATTATGGTAATGAACGTTTTAATTATTGTCAATTTGGTACATCCATTACCCTATGTTGAAATTATCTAACAAAAACTAAAAATATTTACACAAACCACCACCACTTTTTAAGTATTTACAAAAACCACCTCTAACTTTCTAGTTTTGCATTCTATGTATTTATAGAGACCACCCTTTTACTAGAATCCTTCAATTTATTCCCCTTAATTTGATTTTTTGACCAAATTTCGCCCCCTGTTGATCACTTTCCTGGTTTCGCCACTGGGGGATAGTATAGTGAAAATAAATGCCCATGTTCAAACTACAAAAACCACATTTCTTCCCTCTGCTAAAACCATCAAGTACATGCATGTTTCTCTTGAATCAAATATATATATACATATTTCATAATTTAGTTCCATATGTAAATTGTCTACTATTTTATTCTTTCCCCATATGCTTTTATATATAATAGCTATATACTTATGAGAATTAGGGATGGAAACACTAGTTTATGGGGGGTTGGTGGAATTTTGATAAAATAAAAACTACGCGTAGAATTTTGTCGGAAAATTGGCCAAGTGGCTAATCATGCACAAGCCATCAAAATTACACTTGTCAAAATTTAACACCATTTTCAACCAATTCTTTTGGCCAAATTAAACCAATTTTTGAACTAAATAATCCAAATAAGCCACTTTTTAACTTTCTAGTTAAAATAACACACTTTCAAAAATAATAATATGGAATAACTATTTTTATTAAAAAATAGTGAAATCAAATCACTAATTTTCTTTTCTATGAAATTGAGAAAAATAGTGATTTAATCTCTCTATTTTTCAATAAGAATGTTTATTTCAAATCACTATTTTTGAAAGACTAATGTGACAAATTCTTGCTTATATTTCATGTTTAGTATCTCATGACAAACACACATATTGCAAAGACATCGATAAATCTTGTCTCTTTATTGGATGTGGAATATAGTTTGTGGTCAATAAGAAGATGCATGTTTGGAAGAGTTTTTGCTTTTAACATATTTTAAGTTATAATTATGTATATTTATTTTTTCAAATTTTAGTCAATGACTAGAGTGAAAATTTATCTAGAAATCATACACGAAACTGTCTCCGATAGAACTTGCACATGCTCTTTGTAGTGGGGTTTGAACCAACATTATCATGGTTTAATTTCAAACTGAGAACATCCCACTTTATGGCTCTCCATAATTACTTAGTTGCAATTCAAAAATTTCTCAAAATTTCTCGGGTGTGTTTGGATACCCCAATTCTATCGGATAGAATTGGAATTGGAGTGTGGTTTTCTAATTCTCTTATTTCGATACTACAAAATGCCTAAATTTAGAATTCAACCTGAATTCTAAAATCACAAATTTGTGAATGGCAGAATTCTACATGGTGACTTAAGTTTTTCAAAACCAATTCTCGCTTAATTCGACGAAACGAAACGAAACGAAAAAACGAAGAAGACACATGGTCGATCTTAGCTTCCTCTTTCGTCAATATCCTTCTCCTCCACACTAGGTTTCTTCCGCATCTCCTCCAAACCAGGGTTTCTTCCGCCTCTACTCCACACTAGGATTTCTTCACACTTCACCAATAGCTAGGGTTTTTTTACCTCGTTTTCACCTCTTCTTCGAGATACAATCACACAGTTCTAGTGATTTGTCCATCCTAGCAACAATTTCAAAGCTTATCCTGGTGAGTCCACCTCAGGTTCTCTCTCAGCCATGTATAAATTTGTTCATTAAATTTATGAATTTTTTTTTAAAGAAAAATGGAATGAAATACAAGACATTTGAATTTGTGACACATTTGTATTTGATTTTATAATGTTTGAAAGCTCCTATTTATATATTGTGCATTCTAAGTGTTTGATGTTTTGCTTGACTAAGCTTTGCTATGTTTGTTTAATTCTCCTGTTTGGCGTATGTATGTATGTATTAGTGTATCCCTATAAATCATTATGATTAGTAGAGTATATTTTGATTGGTGGAGGGGGAATGTAGCTAGTTTGTTAATACAAGCTTTCAATCAATTCTTTGTTCGTGTGTATATTAATTCTCCTGCAAATATTACTCTTGTTAGGGTACTGCTCATAACTGTTAGATTGTAATCAATTTGATAAAATACACACATTTACATAGAGAGAAACAATAAGCATAATTTGAGAAAAAACAGATAGCAGAGACCAAACAGTAAAATTACATAGAAAATGAAACTCTCCAATTTGGCTTTGCAAATATCTTCTCACTCGGATCAGATGAGTGCTTAAAAAATGTAGAATTTGAGAGGAATTTGTAAGAACCATAGGATAGAGATGGTTAGGAAACCAAGTGCAGATCCTCATAATCAATGAGGCTAATACCCATATTATGTATGTATACAGTGGGGGTACTAATTCAAATTCTATATCTTATAGCTTTAACATTAAATTAGTAACTGTTCTTACCGCTATGGTTTTAACTGCCCATTTATTGTTCGCAATTTTTGGGTTCTTCAAATCTCTTTTTTGGTTAAATTCCCATAAAAAATAAATAAATCTAAATGTTAAAAATGTATGGGATAAAAAAATCGACAGTAGAATGCCCCAAGTGTCTCCAGTTTGTGAATCCACTATCCCCTTTCCCCACTGTTATCCCATTTGCGTAGTTTATATCCTAGAAGTCTATAAATGAGCGTACTTACTCATCGTTCATGTTCTTTTTGCTGTTTTTGATGAGCTGTGCTGTTTTCCAAATGGGTAGGTGTAAAAGGTCATTGGCGCTGAGCTGAGCGTACATTGGAACGCAAACGTTGCCAAACTAGCCTGCTGGTAAAGGCGGGTTCATAAGCTTTCTTATGTTGGTTGAATATGCAAATTTTACTTTCTCATTGCCTGGAATTTTAGAAGGTTTTACCCTGTTCCATCAATGTAATAAGAATGAAATTGTTAAAACTTTTAGGATTCGCTGAAGAATAACTTAAACTATTTTTGATTGAGGGTTAAATGATGCAATAGAAGCGGATTGCATCAGTATCTTACAGCCTGTTCATTGGTGGGGCCCTGGTTGCGAGATCTGTGTACACTACAACATTTAGGAATTACACATATATTGTGTTTGTGCACTAACGAAATTGGACAGTCAGATTCTCAATATCTCGAGTTATTTGTGATAAACGCTTAATATTGTCATTCATACGCTCATTTTCGGAGTTGTTTAACGCGTTTATTTCTCTAAAACTACTCGGTTTGCCAACTTATTTCGCGATTAGTCTCGTAGCACTTTTGTATTTAACAATGCTTGGAAAGGCACATTTTGTGTTTATTTTGGTGTCTTTAGATTTCAAGAAATATTGTATTTAATACAATAGTGAAATTTTCCATGGACAAAAAGAATTCAAGAAAGTGAAAGCTCCATGTGATTAAAGAGCATCCAAGAAAGTGGAAGTCTCCATGTCCATGTGATTAAAGAAAGAAAGTGAAAGCTCCATGTGAAAAAAGAGCATCCAAGATAGTGGAATTCTCCACCAAAAATAAAAAGCATTGTTTATTTTTTAGCATCCAACACAACTCTCTTATTTATAGTCTTCATTGTTGTGTTGGAGAGGGAGTACTTTTATTTTTTCTCATTTCTTAATTTATAGAGAGCTTGTAATAGTATTTTCTAGAGAGAGAAATGGAGTTCACTTTTATAATTCTTGTCTCTACATTTATTATGGAGTAAATTTCTTTGCTAAGGCTAAAAGATGAAATTTGCAATGCATTAATTATGTAAGTTCAATTCTCATTCCATTGTTAGTATTGTTAAATACTTTTTGAATCCTTCATCTTCTCCATTTTTTCAACCATTCATAAGCTAGTAAGATAATTTTCATATGATGATTTGACTTTGTATGCCTTGTATACATAGATCTCAAGCATTAATGAGAAAATGATACACTTGTGTATTTCTTACTAGCCTATGTCCATTCTTTCTTTGAATGAGATACTTTTCATTGCCAAGCATGATTAGTCTTTGAATATTCATGGAAACACCATAAATTTGAGATTTTAATATTTTAATACTTTAATGATATGTTGAGTGCTTTCTACACTTTATGTGATTTTAAGACTCGTCGTCTTCTTAGTTAAAGTATTGCCAAAGAGGATCTTTTAAATTTATGTCATAAACAACTTCATTAATCATTTTAAGGATTCAATTTGTATTTATCAAATAAGTCTATATAGGACGGTTTGACCTCCACCTAGACCTCCCAATCTTAGATAAATGAAATGTTATGATTTATTGAGCTAAACTCCTTGTAGTTGGCCATTTTCATAATCAAGTCATTTGCCTAGGGGAAACTAACGATGAGTTCTTAAATGCCTAGTTTAAATTTATGCCTTTTCTTTTTGTGTATTTTAAGTTTGAATCTTGGTTGATATTATATGGGAATGGGTTGCACTTGCTTCACACCCTTTGTCACAAGATAAAAATGAGAGATACACTTGTGTTGATATTTGCTTACACCCTTTCTTTATATGACATTTATATGGGAATGAGTTGCTTTTGCTCCACACCCTTTTGCTTAGAAATGGGTAAAATATTCAACACTTAGGAATTGCATTGAGAACTTTGAATGAGATTGATTTTACTTAACTTTGCAAAACAAATGAATTCTATAATGCCTTAGCCTTTTCTCATCTATTATTACATCATTTTAATTTTTATTGCAAGACTTTAAAATCAATCATTAAAATCAACCAATTAAATTCCCTTAACAAAACCTTGGACTCGTAATCACCACATCGTCTTTCCGACTATCCTTGTGGTTCGACACTTGGACTTACCAAGTATTATAACTTGACAACCTGCACTTGGTTACCTAAGCACGGAAGTATTTTCGGCGCGTCAATTCGAGTATAAAAATTTATCTGTAAGTGATTTTTTCCCATCATTTTAAGATTTATGCTGCATACTTTTTCTTATTTTCCTAATATTTGCTTTCTTGCAAGTCTTGGCAACTGCTGAATATTTCCAGCTTTAAGGCTAGTTTAAAGTTGGATCTATGCATACATCATAATCATCATTTAGAATATTCATTAAAAGGATATAGTGCAACCACAGATTTATAAAGATCTCGAATATAATTCATAACTACTGTGCATTGATATATATATTATGGCTACTTTGAGAAGGAATTCTGAATTAATTTTAGTGAACAGATAATGCAGATAATTTTAGTGAATTAATTCTAAATAAGATCTAGTGCATAGTCTTGTACAGCAAGAGGGATGAGTTAGATGAAAGCTCTAAAGAGGTTGAATAGGTAGAAGTTGCATACCGAATAATTTTTCTTTCTCCTCCTCAGTTAGCATGGCGACGAATCCATTGAAACTCCTTTTATAACTATGGAGCAGTGAACTTGGTGCGTTACTGTAATATAATGGCATTGCAATTAGAGTAGAGGAGTTTGGAATTGGAGATTGTAGGAAATACAAATGTGATTAGATAGATAGAGATAAAAGAAAAGTTCCTTTAAATTACCTGCCAAGAACTTGGTTCAACATGGTTAAATGAAAGTTTGATACAGATATATCATCACCCTTGGGCCTTTCCCCCATGTAAACTATATAAGCCTTCACCCACAAATAATATAATTAGTTCTTCTATTATTAATTGGTATATATATTGAAAACGTACACTATTTTACTTTATCAACCCAACATTGATCAATTCCTAACGATACTAATATACAACCACCTCCCTTGACTGCTTTCTCAACAATTAACACCCCTCCCCTTCATCAAATTAACTTATTTAGTTCCCGTGGGGACCAAAGAATGAAAACCCAAAAAAAAGAAGAAGAGTGAAAATAGTTTGAAAGCGAAGATGAGTTTAATATATTTGATTTACTTGTTTAATTAAATATAATAATTAAATTTTTAGACATTTTTAAGATAAATATTATGTATTAGTTGTGAATTACATAATTAAAAAAAATATCACTCCTTATAAAACTATTTGATCATTTCTTTTATTTCATCAAATTGCACAGTCCCTTATATATATATATATAAGCGATAACTAAATAGTACAAGATATTTAAGGGGGGGGGGAATATACGGGATAGATCGATTCGAACATAAGTTCTTATGCAATTTATTTCATTAAAATTAGTTCTTTTCTTGTTGTTCTATATTTGCTTCGACTATAGCTAGTCATGATACAATGTGTTTGGATGGTCATTGTCAATTTATATATTCTTGCTAGTTTAATTAGTAAACTTTCTTGTTCCCTCTTGCTAATGGTTTTTGTCTTCTTTTTTGCCAATTGGTTCTTTGTTTCTTCTATTTGATTTTAGTAATTTATATGAAAAACTAATTTTAACATAACCCATGTGATCATCTAGATGTGAATTACTTTGATTATAACATGAATTGTAGTTCGTTTGTTACCCGTCGTTTGACTAATGCTGAAAATGAGGAAATAACAAAAAAAAAAAGAAAGATTATTGTGGGATATAATGTAGTCATATCGCTAGCAAGAGCGGTGTGGTGGCAAGAGAGACATTTAGTGAAAGAGCTTTCTGAAGATTTGGGAAGTGCGAGGGAGCTATATTTAAGACGACTTTATTATGGGAGCGAGAGAGCTTGTAAAGAACAACTACGGCTAAGCAAAGATGCATTTAATAGTCTATGCCGAAAATTGCGTGAAAATGGGTTGTTTCGTGAAACATGTTACGTTTCAATTGAGGAAGCAGTGGCAATGTTTCTATACATCCTTGCTCATAACCTAAAGAATCGGGTTGTGAAGTTTCAATTCTTGCATTCGCGGGAGACGGTTAGTTGACATTTCAATGCAGTTCTACGGGTTATAATTAAATTAGGAAAATATTATGTAGTCCAATCAGAAAAAGAAATTGAAGGTTTCGAAGATGAATAATTGGAATGGTTTGAGGTATTGAATTCATTTATGCTATTGGTTAAGTGTGCGTATATACATTATTATATATAAAACTAAACAAAATTGACTAACAAATGTCTATTTTTCAAAGGGTTGCCTTGGAGCTTTAGATGGAACGTATGTCCCCTTAACAGTTCCATTGGAACATCAGGGAAGATATCGTACTAGGAAGGGTTTCAACGCAACAAACGTATTAGGAGTTTGTTCTCGAGATATGATGTTCACATATATTTTACCTGGTTGGGAAGGATCTGCAGCTGATGGTAGAGTTCTACGAGATGCGTTAGCTAGACCATATCCATTAATTGTTCCTAACGGTATGTACTTACTATATTTTATTCACATTTTTCTTTTTAGCTCATTTATCCAAGAGGTTTTTTTTACTATTGAAATATCTTCTAATGTAGGAAAATACTACCTTGTTGATGCGGGATACACAAATGGTCCAGGATTTTGGGCTCCTTATAGAGGTGTACGTTATCATCTTAATGAGTGGTCTTGGCTGGAAATAACCCACAAACATATAAGGAGTTATTTAATTTTTTTCATTCAACAGCTAGAAATGTGATTGAAAGATCGTTTGGATTACCAAAAAAATGATGGGCTATTCTTAGGTCGGCTTCATTCTTTGACATGAAAACTCAAGTTGCGATAATAAATGCATGTGCCATCCTCCATAATCATATACGACTAGAGCAACCAAATGATCCTCTCTTGATGGAGGTAGATAATGATCTATCGGGGCAACCAATAGAAGAAAATATAGATCATCTGGAGGACAATGAGCTGCACAGTATGGATGGACACAATGTTATAACTATAACTAACTTAGATAGCATTAGAATGGTGCAAACTACTAATGAATGGACACAAAGAAGGGAAGCACTAGCACAAGCAATGTTTTTGGAATATCAAAATAGATAAACTAGAGGACAAGGCTTAATCTTTTCATTTGTTTTACTTAGTTCATGAACTTGTCTTTAGATTTGTAAATGTGAGAATATGAGCTCAACAATTATGGTTGCTTCCCCCCTCCCCCTACTTTTGTGACCTTTTTGTGGACTATGGTTGTTATATAGTTGGATATTTACTATTAATTATTAGTAAATTGGTGTGTGTATTATTTCTTGTATATTTTTTTTGTCATTATGTACATTGATACATTACTTTTACTTTTATATCAAACTTATCTCTTGAAACTTTTTTGAACTGAAATTTGTAGTTATGCAGGATGGATTCCAACTCTCAAATAGGTGAAGGAAGTAGTAAGGGAAAAGACTACCTTACATGGACTCCTCAAATGGATAAAATATTGTCCTCTTGCTTCGTTGATCAAATGAATCAGGGTAATAGGTTAGATGGAAAATTTGCATGGAAGGCGGTTTCATGGACTGCAGCTATTAATGCTTTGCGAGAGGGTTTAAAGATTTATGGGACAAAGGGGAACATTCAGTCATGTCTCAAAACATGGGAGAAACATCATGAAATCATAAGCAATATGTTATCAACATCCGGTTTCTCTTGGAACTATGATAAGGGTAGGGTGGAAGTGGAGGAAAGAGTGCGGAATGCATATGTACAAGTAAGGTTCTTTTACATGATTATTTTATCTTAATTTTTTTTATGTGGTGATTCGTAACGTGTGTTAATATTTTCCTTATTATTAAATTGTAGGTACATACTAAGGCAGTTCCCTATCGTAGAAAAATTGTAATTGATAATTGAGATGATATATGTACTATTTTTGCTCGAGATCGTGCCAATGGTGAAGGGGCACAAACAACATTTGAAGCTGATATTGAGATGGAAACAAATGAAGTGTCCAATAACTTGGAAGAAACATTTGGGACCACTGATAAGGGTTTAGAAGATGAGAGAGCTTTAGAAGATGATGCAACACATACTTCAGGAGGGCAGAGAAAATCATCATCGTCATCTTTGTCTAGAGGAAAAAAAAGAAAAGAACGGGGTTCTGAAACAATATATAATGTCTTAGGGCGCATGGCTGATTCTCTAGATCGTTTCATGAATGCCGAACCATCTAAGCCAATGACGCAACTTCAAATAACGCGCTTCGATATAGCCCAAGTGCAGGCACGTCAAGTTGTAATATAGTCTCGGAAGTCCGAGTGTCGAACCACAGGGATAGTTGAAAAGGGATGGAATGGATTACGGATTAAATGGTTTTCCGATTTTGTAAGTTGGATTTGTTGTGAGACAACGAAAATGTAAAACGGTTGCGAAAATTAACAAGAAAGCACTAAGGTAGGTGGAGATTAGTTACGATTTAAGAAACAGTGGTCACTAGCTCATACAAAGACTTCAACACAAGGTTTCTCGAGATATGGGAAATGTTGGTGTATCTCTCCATAGCAAAGGGTGCGACGCTAGGCGACTCATTCCCGGATTGAAGCTATATCAAGAAAGAGACAAACAACATTCCACCAAAGACAAAGTCATCATTCCTACCTCTTAGCTACGGGTGTGAAGCAAGGCAACCCATTCCCGATGAAGCTAATCCAAGATAGATATGACAAACTCATCGTAAAAAGATTTAACATAAAGCAAGTGTATGAAATCTCATGATTTAAAGAATGAAAATTAAAAAGTAAATCCAAACAATGAAACGGAATGAAGTTTATGGGATAAATTTGTCATCTCATCTTTTATCATTTATGGTAGAAAACAAAGAGTCTAAGTATCATATAAAGTGTAAGAAGCACTCAATGTATCAATAAATGAATCAAAAATGAGATTAACAAATTTATAATCCATCTATGGAGTTTTAAGAACTATTCATAATTTCTACGAAGAGGGAAAAGCTCCATGGATGGGGGAAAAAGACTACAAGCTTTCTAGAACCATATAAATATGTTGTATGTTCATTAACAACCAAGCACTAAATATACAAGGCATATAAAGTCTTAATTTATTATGAATATACCTAGAAAGCTTGCAACAATGGAGGAAATGAAGAAGAAAAGGATTTACAAATATTTCTCAAACTTTAAACATGGATTGAGCCATAAATCACCGAATATTATATCGCGGTTCACCTCCGTAACCTTAGTAAAAGACTACTCCATAATACTCGAAACAAGAATTATAGAAGAAGCATTCATTTCTTAAAATCAAAGTAAACTTACAAGAAGAAGAAGAAATTACAAGGTTTTAGCTCCCACTTCTCTCTAGAACTTGCACAAAAACTTAGATATCTTAGCCAAGAAGCTAAGAGAAATAATATATATTAAAAGGTTGCAAAATATCTAACTAAATATCTAAAATAGCTTGAACCACTAAAATAGCCCATTTTGGGTGTGAAATGGCCAAGTTGCCAAGGCCATGATCGATCATGGTTATGCCCATGATCGATCATGGAAGTGCTCTGCCATAAAATTTTGGTTCCATGATCAATCATGGATATGCTCATGATCGATCATGGACATGCCCATGATCGATCATGGACATGCCTATGATCGATCATGGTTATGCCCATGATCGATCATGGTTCTGGAATTTCTTCACTCAGCACTTTGCAAGCCTCCAAGCCTGCTCTTGATCACTTCATGCAATGCCATTGTATCCCAATCCTACAAACACATGGAATACTACAAAATACACACCAATTTGGGCCATGTTAGATACAACACTCGCTAAGGCACTAATCTCGAGATAAGTGGATAATTAGGCAGAATTAAAGCAACAAACGCGTCAAGCGACTCCGGGAAGGAGCTTAGACATGACAATATTATGCGTTTATCAGCCAACACACAAGCAGTGTTAGATGAGGTGTCAAAGCTGTTCCGGCCTTAAATGAAACACAAGTCTTGAAATCAATCGACCTCTTAATGCATGATCAAAGGAAATTCGACACTTTTTCTGGTCTTCCTGTTGAATTGAATAAACCATGGATATTGATGCATCTTGGAAGTTGACGATATCAAGTTTCTATTTCTCTTTATTTGATATATTTTTTACATCGAATACAATTTATAGTTTATGATTGTTCATGTTGACTTATAATCTAGTTATGATTAGCTATGGTGTGTTATATGAGTAGTTAATACAAGGAGTTTTTTTGAGTTAATGTGGATTTATGATAGTTTATTTTAGTTAATGTTGACTTAAATATAATATATTTGAACCTATTTTATTTAGAGCATATGTGAAATTATTCTTGGTTTTTCTTATTTGTCTGGATACATGGGAATGCTGCAGGTTGTTCATGAAAGTTGCATTAAGTAGTGTACAAACTTCATTTTTTGAATGAATTAGAAATTACATTTAATTACAATTTTAGTTTAATATGAATTGAAATTAAAATGTAGATTTGTTAATATGTGTGTATGTATATATATGAAGAGCAAAATCTAATACAAACATGGCCTTATTTATTAGATTAGATAGCATTTAGAGAAAGCATTCAAATGTAGTCAAAAACAATTTTTTAAAAATCAAATGAATTCTATTAATTAGCCAAACAATCAAATTTGGAATTCTAAATGAAAACTATATAATTTCCAAACATTGGTATTCTAATTCTATGGCATTCCAATTCTTAGAATTGCAATACCATAGAATTCCAATTCTAATAGAATTCTAAAACTGTGTTGCCAAACACACCCAATGATGAGGAATAATGATCGCATTAGTAGTGTCGGTCTTGAGATTGTTTATGAAAACAGTATGTATTAGAATAATGATCCGACATATATTTTATTTATGAGAAAAGATTTTCCAACTCTGTATATTTATATATATCGTGAGAATATATTTATATATATCGTGAGAATGACAGCCTCGTTCTCCGGCGCGTGCATGGTAGTATTTGTAAAGTGAAAGATTGAAAGATTTGCATGTTACTGCTATTCCAATTCCATGCAAAATAAGATCAATGATGAGGAATCAAAGTTGTGCATGGAAATTTTTAAAATTAGTTAAAGATGACATGTAATAACTTAACATCTCATGTCATCAGTCCACATTTTAATACACATGCAGTTGGAAAAACCTATAATTTCATTTATTGAGATATATTTTGTAAAGACTTTTGCCCATAAATTTTGTGCAAACCATACCTTATGCATAAGATATATAAAAATTCGTATATATATATTTATATTTTTACACACACATAATGTGAGCGAAAATAGGCCATGCTTTACTCATAGATATATTCACAACTTCGTTTAATTGACAATTGTGTTGTGTTTGGCTTGTAATCAATGCAAGCAGGTATGGTGCAAAACAGTTTTTGCACCAAAACAGTGCATGCGGATTGGGTGCAAAAAGTGTTTTGCACCAGGCAATTTACCCGTGGATTGGGTGCAAAAGGTCTTTTGCACCAGACAGTGTACTCGGCGGAGGTGCAAAACATGTTTTGCACCAAGTCAGTGTACTCGAGAAAGGGTGCAAAACGTGTTTTGCACCTGGGCGGGTAAAAACTTTTTACTCTTATTTTTCACTTTGTATAAATAGAATGGTTATTTTCTATTTGTTGCAAGAGAGACTTGAAAGAGTTGCAAGAGTGCTTTGTAAGAGTGAAGAGAGAGCTTAGCTTGGGTTTAGCTAAGGTGAGAGGTGATCTTTGGAGGTTTGTTCCATTGATCTAGAGCTAGTATTATTGAGAGAGAATTGGTTGTAATTCTTGGTTTATCAATAAAGGAGCTACCTCTTGGTGGAAGACCCAAAGGGTTCCACAAAACTCTCGGTGTGTTATTTCTCTTTGATTTGCACTTGTTTGTCATTGCTCTTTATCTTCTATCCATTGTTGCTTGTTATTGTGTTGCTATTTCTTGGTTTGTACAACGATCCTATTGCTTGTCGGATTCCGCCCGCCAAGTGTTCGTAGAAATTATCGAAAGGGATTTCTCGGGTTTAATTGTGAGTTTGGAACTAGGTTAATTGTTCCACGTTCACAGCAAATTGCAGGTGGTCTGTTCCTGAATCCTCAAACCAGATGCAGTAAGGATGGGAAATGCAGAACTATATGTTTTGGTTTAGGTGGTGTTGGAGGGTGCGACCCCAAGAAAGCAGGTCTTCCATTATGACTTTCTAAAATATTGAATAGTGAATTCGTTTAACTGGTTTAGTGGTATATTCAAATTTTCACACACATCCCGCTCTCCTAAAAGCATGGTCTGTTTTTTTTTATAAATAATAATAATATTAAATTAAGTTGTAATGAAATTGTCGAAGGCTTGTGGATTTCTTTCAATAAGTTAAGTTGGACCCAATATGTTAGAAAATTGTAATATTGATAATTGAAAGTTGCTGTTTTTATTATTTGGATGTTAAGAATTATAAATGTCATATTCCCTTCTAATTTTTGTACCATTTCCTACCGTTGTAAACAAGTTTTAGAATACTTACAGTACTATGGGAACGAGAGCTAGTAATTTTTTATTTTTAATTTTAAAAAATAAAATAAAATCTATTACCTGTATTTTCACTTAAAATGTTATCTGAATTATTTTTCTAAAAATATCATCTATTGCTTGTATGGAAAATAATTGAATAGCGACTCTCTGTAGATTTATTTTAACGCCTAAATCTTTAAAATAAAATTACTAAAAAGCCTGGTGGCCAGCTCTTGCTCCTATGATAATTGGAATAAAACTGCTACCACCAATTAAGTTTGGGAACAAAAAATGAAATTCAGACTGGACGTACAATATTTTATATATGGGTTATGTTTGATAGGTCTTGATCATACTTTTTTAATGTGTAGCTTTTATTAATAAATAAATTATAAAATTACAATAAAAATTATTTTAAATTAAGCTTGAAAAGAAAAGTATGTAGACAAAAATGATGATGTGTCATTAATATATTATTTAAGAGACTCTCTAGAAGGAGAGGATGATCCTCTTTTTATTATTTTTTCTCATATTTTTCATCTTATTATAAAACAGAGCTTTAATTTAAATTTTTTTTTTTTTTATAGCTAGCAATGTTGAGATCTGGTTGTTCTTTGGAGAAGGGTGGAGGGGAGGGGGCTCGAACCTTGGTGGCTGGTGTGATAATACTCATTCTTAACCGCTGGGCCAAATTCGGAACTCTTTAGGAACATATTTTTGTTTATTGTTAGGCTGAATATGAGGATTATTATATCTTCTTTTTTGTATCGTGCTTTTTATTTATTAATAGGCTAAATGAGGAAAAGTGGCAACATACTTATATCCATATCACATTTAGGTTATCGAATTCTTTTCCTGATTAGTTGTGGTAGTGATCGTTTTAATTGTTGTCAATTCGGTACATCTGTTACCTTTTGTTTAAATCATCTAACAAAAAATTAAATTTATTTACACAAACTACCCCAACTTTTCAAGTATCTACAAAAACCACCTCTAGCTTTTTAGTTTTACATTCTATGTATTTATAAAGACCACTCTTTTACCATAACCCTTCAATTTATTCCCTTTTGTATTCAATTTTCCTACATTTGAGTATCTTTTCTTCAATCAAAATATTTGTTTATTTTTTGGGTTAAATTTCGAAAGAAAAACAAGATTCAAAGAATTTATCAAAAACTCGTTGGGAATTTTCGGAACAAAAATCTATGAGGCCAACGCAAAAATTCAAATTCAATAAATATTGCGATATCGGAGTAGAAAACATTAACAACAGAGAAATATTCTAGACATTAAAAAAGAGAATATATTTGGAATGATAGTATCGTAAAAATAGACACTCATGTTCAAACTGCAGGAATTACCTCGTTTCTCTTCCCTCTCTCACTCACTGTACTTTAGTTCCATATATAAATTTTCTACTGTTCACCTATTTCCACATTCTCTCACTATAATAATTTCATATTTTATTTCTCTAACTTTCTCTACTATTTTATTTTATCTCCATATGCTTGAAAAAAGGCCAAGTGGCCATCATGCAAAAACCACCGAAATTGCACTTGTCAAAATTCAACACCTTTTTTCGTATAAAAATAAAAATAAATAAGCGAATACCTTCTTTCACATTTTCTTTTTACATAATAATCTCGTGGTCCCACCATCATAATTACAATACCCACTTATTACATACTCCCAATAAAATACGTTAGAGCATGGAACGATATATGGTGCTTGTGAATGGAGTAAACTCTCTTGGGAGACATTCCCGCAAAAAGCGCCTGACAATAATGCAAGGGATATCCTAGTAAATGAAAAAACAAAAATACACCCTTATATTATTATACCTATAAACAAGTATTGGTAATACCCAAATATTAAATCATCGAGGAGCTGGTATTTGTTTTTTTCCTCTAATTAGGGTTACAGTGATCTTTACCTTTAATTGGTGGATCATCATGGATGCAACAAAAAGTGAGGAACCCACTACAACTGTTTTACTGCATCCATCAATCATAATGGAAGGTCACCATGATCCACATTAGAGGAGTGTCAATGTCACACAAGTGCTTTGTACAGGTTCATCTGGAGCGTTGAACCTGTCCTTGTTTACTGGACTGGTCCAAGCTAGTAAAATTAGGTTTTTATTTTTATCTATATAATTTTTATCTCTCTTTTGGTTTCTACAAATAAAGGCTTATACAGTTACCCTAAGACACGATTTTTTGGGCCAATTATCATATGCTTAGAAGATAGAATCTTTGAACCAATCATCGTTCTCTAATCCAATCATCTGAGTTTTTTTAAAAACACCAATCTTATGTTCATTCTTTGAACGCACATCAAATCTTATTCAGTCTTCTTCAAGTGAAGTGTCATCATTACAAAAATGAGACAAGAGGCTATCTATCGATAAGGTGTCCGAGGTGCGTGAGGCGTTGTACAACATGTCCTGTGATTTAGCTAGAATTGTGAACATATCACGAGTGGCTAAATATCAGTGGAGACTGAGTTGTGGAGATCTCTTCCAATCTTATGTGTGACTCAACAGATGTTACGATGAGAGTAAAAGATAGGATCAATAACTAGGCTGAGTCTAGTCTGTAATGTTTATTCTGTTTGTTTTTTATAAAACTCTATTTGTTCATAATAGATGTATGTCGGTTAGTCTCGAGGATTAAGAGCTCGCATAGATCACCTCATTTGATTTTTGTGCGTGCAATTGGTTCTTTTTGCTTACTTATTTGTTGAATGGATGTGTAGATACGAACAATCAGTTTTTCGTAAATGTCTCATTCCACGTCATGGCCACACTTGCAACACACATTTCCAGACGTTAACCTTTTTAAAAATGGTTGGCTGGGAGGTTGAAATTGCAACATCGAGTGTAATTTAAGGTTTGCATTGCAATTTATAAAAAAATTAGGGAAAATACTGCAATTAAATCCAATCTTCTTTTTTTTAAAAGCAAAATAAATAAATTTAGTCCGTTAACTCTATAAACAAAGAACCCCCAATGAGTCAAATCCTTAACTCCAAGAGAATGGTGGCGATGTTATCCACCAATAGACCAACCCCTCTCCTCTTAAGTGCATATTTTAGAGTTATACTTTTAATTTTCTTAATAGAAAATGATGGTTTTCTGTAGCCAATGGAGATGAACTTTCTTTGAATCCCCATATTATTTTACATAGACCTTCTTTTTTTTTTTTTCAAAAAAATAAATAATTATCTTTTGAAAAGAAAAAGTAAACCCCCTTGCATACGGAGGTGCTATAAGTTGACTATAATGATTTGGTCATCCACTTTGATAAAGGCAGGATATTTTTTCCTTGCGGTAATTTAAGCCCCGTTTTAATTATGTTATTTTGTAAGAAAGCAGTAATTTTAATTTAATTAATGGTCAATAATAATATTTTTATTTATTATAAAATATATTATATTAATTATTAGTCAATAAATCAACCAATACAAAAATTTGATCTTTTTGTGATTTTATAAACAATCATAAAGTTGAGTGTCATAAAAAATAAATTGTCTCTTAGAAAAAAAGTGATGGATATTGACATTTCTTCATTATTCATGACTTTTTTCTTGCAAGAGACATTTTTTTTTGTTACACTAAATGTTATGACAGTTTGCAAAAATTACAAAAAGGTCAAATTCTTGTAGTGAACTTGATATTTTTTTTTTTAATTATGAAAAATGTTGCATTAATTATATCCTATATATAAAGAAAATAAAATTATCAATTTAAGGGAAAAAAATATTATATTTATTTAAAGGAGAGTACTGTTGAACGCGTTAAAAGAAGATTAGGATTTAACCCAAAACCATGTTCTATAAAAGGGGAGTTTTGCTAAATTCTAACATATATCATTCTGTCGTTAGGAAAATATAACAAAAATCAAAGGTATTATTTGAAAGAAGGGAAGATGAAGCTGAACAAGGTCACCTCTTTTACTGTATCTATCAACCAGACCTACCCTGGGCCAGAGGACTCAAATCGAGGGCAAAAAACAAAAAGTTCCATTTACTGTTTCAAAAAGAATAAAAAAAATCACTCGATCTGTTGTAAGTGGTCAATAAATAAATGTTTAAAATACTTATACATTAAGATTTTTGGTGTAGCGGTTATTATTATAGTCTAGAGAAGAGAGTTAGATTTTAATTTTTTCGAAAACAAATGTTATCCGTCCTAACTTTATCTAAAAGAAATTCCATTAATTACATCAGAAAAAAATATATAAAAAATAGATTTAGCTTAGTCCATTGTTTACCTTTAGATCTCGTTTGGTTCACGGATTTGAGAATTCAGAAAAAAAAAGTCTTTTCTTTCTTTTATTTGGTAAGCGCAAATTTCAGAAATACTTTTTCGATAGAACATAAATTAAGGGGTAAAACTATTCATCTCAAAAGATATGGAATTAATTTTTCTATGTGATTTTCAAATATTTATTACAAAAATTTTGAACAACAACACTCTTACCTACATACTTTCTATATTTTATCAAATATAAAAAAAAAAATTAACAAAAAATTTAATTTCCCACTTTTATAAAAAAAAACAAATAAATTAATTTCCCATTCAAAAATCGAATGAGACCTTAAGCCCACCCCTTGGGCCAGCCAGCCGAATCCCTTTTCCTACCAGCAATACGTCAATCCGTATAATTACCTTTTTGCAATGCGTCAGCGGTCAACGCTGAATTGTAATCAATCCATACAACTTTTTCTTACACTTACTTATAAATCTGGGTAATTAACAAAAATATCCTTAAAATTTAACTATAATTTCTCACTTATTTTTAAAGTTTAATTTTCAGTTGAACTATTTTTAAAATTTTTTATTTTGCTTGAAACATTTGTAAAATTTTTAATTTTGATTTAATATTCTTAAAATTTTTAATTTCGGTTCAAACATTCTTAGGGCTCGTTTAGTTACCGTTTTAAGTTAAAATTTTAAAATTTATTTCAAAGTTGAGTTTCGAAAATAATTTTTTTAAATTTGATTTGTGTTTGGTATAAAAAACTAAAACTCATGGGAGAAAGTAAAACACATGAAAAAAAAACTCATAAAATAGTCACAATGGATCTTATTTTATAGATCTCGATAAGTATGTTTCAAATATATATATGTTTTATATAATTACGATTTTTGGATTTAAAGTTATGGGGTTTTAAATTTTTTTTAAGTGTTATGAGAGAGAAAACAAAGTGAATTTGATTTTAGGAAGTGTGAAATGAGATTTTAAAAAACATGTACAAAACAAGATTTTTTTAAAAAGTTTTTTAAAAAAATGTGTTTTTAAAAGCCTAACCAAACATCTCTAATTTCGGTTGAACCATCAAGAAATGCCCTTTAAAAAAGTGGCTCGTGACAATCACGCGTGTTTTTCATCCATCTTTCTAATGGGAATTTAGTTTTGGATGAGTGAGGAAAAATTAAAAACTTTAAGGATGGTTTAACCGAAAATTAAAATTTAGGAACAAACGAGAGATTCGGGTTAAACTTTAGGGGTCATTTTTGTTAATTAGCCTATAAATCTTATTGCATATTTTTATTGATATGTATTGTATAAATTATATTTTTACAAAATACAATAAAAATACAACTCATTTAATACATCCGACAAATATAAATACCATGATTTGTAAGTAAGAAAAGTATTTTCTTTTTTCAAAAAATCAACATATATTTTTATTAATTAAGCAAAAAAAAAGTCTGAAATTTATATAAGAGCACACTTTACGTGCATAAAAACTGTAAGAAAAAAAATATTATAATCGTTTCCTTTCTATTTCGGGCAGGGCTAGCCCTGGGGCAGGGCAGGCAGGGCAATCGCCTAGGAGCCAAAAGTGACAAGGGGTACCAAATTTTTTATATATGTATATATGTATATAAAATATAATATATATATATATATATATATACAATCCCCTTCTCTTAAGGACCGTCTTTTTCGATGGAGTAAACGGATGAATTTTTTCATGAAATTTGGTGGAGATTATCTCTATAATGAATAGCTCATCTCCACCAAATTTCATTAAAAAAATCAATCGGGAAGTGGGTTAACTAAAAAATTGATATATATGCTCATTTCTGGACGTTGAAATTTTAGATTTTTAGTTAACCCACTTCCCATTTGATTTTTTTTTTTGAAAGTTTGTTGAGATGATCTACTTATTGTAGAGATTATTCTCACCAAGTTTTATGAAAAAATTCATCTATTTACCCTTCGGAATGGACGGTCCTTAAGTTAGTGAACTTAAGGACGGTTCTTAAGAGAAGAGGATTGTATATATATATACATATGTGTGTGTGATATAAAAATATTAAATAAAAAAAATCTCTTTCCAAAAATAATCATTTAATAAGGTAAGTTTCAAAGAAAACTTCCTAGAATTTATAAATGTGGAAGATACATCTAGACTTGGGCTTTTCAATAAATTGCAAGATGTACTTAAATCTCAATTGAAATAGATATGTTTTCTCATATGATTCTTGCTTATAAACTATTATTGACTTTACCTGTAACTATCCGTAAAAAGGAGTTTCTCCAAATTAAAATTGTTAAAAGTTTAAAATTTTACTTGCAAACCACCATGAGTCAAGATAGAATGAATAGATTATTAATTTTATGAATTGAAAATGACATCTCAGAAAATCTTGACTATGGAGATATAAGATGATTTTGCTGCTAAAAATGCAAGAAAAGGTCATTTTAAGTAACTGTTTTGGTCGAAATTTCATTATTGCTTTTATTTTTTAGGTATGTTTTAGCATGTGGTGCCCCTTGCATTTAGAAGTTTTTTGGAAGATGAAAATGCAAATGAAGGTTGAAGATGAAATATATAGGTGCTTGAATTATCATTGTATTGGTTTTGAGGGTATGTAAACTCGTGCATTTTGATATGAAACTTGTAAGCACTTTGAATTCTTAATTGTAATGTATTTTTGGTGGAATATAAAAATTAATTGATTTTTTTTAATATAAAAAATTTATATATTTATTTATAAGAGGGCATCATTTTAAAATTTCGCCCAGGGCCTAGAAATGCACAGGACCTGCTCTGATTCCAGGATTTTGTTTCTTTCAATAAAGACCTTTTAGATTCGTTTCTAACAATGTATACCAGCGAAAATTTGAATGGACTATATACCCTCAACCTCTCCGGATATTATTGATCGTGCAAGAATTTTGTGTAAAAGTCGGTCACAATATACTCTTTAGAAACATTAAGGATAGTGCTTGATCGAGTGTTAATGAAAAACTTTCATAATACTAACGGTCATGAGTTCAAATTCCTAATCAAGTATTAATTTACTTACGTAATAGTGTTCGATCAAATGCTTTCATTATTCTCATGCTCATGAGTTTAAATATTTAATCAAATATTACTTTAATTAATTTCAAAATGTGTGTATATTATATAAACCTAATAATTTCTTGGGTTTAAACATGTGATTTCATTTGGTATAACGCTCATGATATGATGTTACATACTTGAGTTCATATATTCAAGTTCTTGTATTAGCAAATTTTAACAAATAAAAAGTTACCGATTTACCAAAAAAAAAAATAGTAATAGTAGTATGAAATAGACAATTGCAAATGACTACTTTTTAAGGAAAACAGAGAGGCCATTTTAGTTGTCGTGAACCAAAACATCCTATTACTAACCAAAACTTGTAATTTCTAAAAAAATTATTTTGGTCAACGTATTAATTGGGTCAACATAGTTAGTCCGTGGGTTTAAATAAAATTTCCCACAGAATAAATATAACCAAATTTCATAAAAGATAATGATTACTATTTTTTTTCTTCTGTTTATTGGGCTGAATTAGTGATTCTTCAAAACATATCAAAATCACAACGAGAACATCATTTTCAAAATTCGTCTAATGTGAATGACTTCACTTTAAACAAAACTGTTACGAGATTATTAGGATTGTTAATGAATGGATACAGGCCAGATATCACACTATTTATAATATGTATCTTTTTTAAAATTTATTATCCAAATTTTTATTTGTATCCTTTCAGATAATATATTAAACTATTCTTATCACTTTTCTATCGGATATCTCATAGTAAGATAATATCCCTATCAAATTTTCTATATAACTATGTTTAGTTCACCTAAAAATTAGCTCAATCATAAAAATATATTTGATTAGATAATCTTTCAACTAAAATGACACATTATATAAGTTGTAACTCCACAAGTATAATGATACATTGCAAAACATATTAAAATATATGGCAAACTTTTAACTCAAATAATGAATTTATTATATTTCTTTTGTATAACCCCATAAGATTTACGTTAAAATTATAATATAACCATTCAGATTAAAATGAAAAATCATTGTCGAAAATCATTACAATTTTAAATTTGACATGGTCTTGAAACTTTTATCCTATAAATCACATCCGTTGTAAATACTATTTCTCTTTCTTTTTTTATAGGCTTTTTTTTCTTTTTCGATTTTTTTTGGTAAATTGGGCTAGCTTGTGTACACCAAATTAAATTAAATTCTATTAATTTTTTTCAAAAATGGGGATATATATATATATATATATATATATAATATACTAAATTATGGCGTATACGAATATTCGGTAAATCAGATAATTGTAAATATGAATAATCCACCTTAGATACGGATTATTCAGGTCGAATACTATCATTATTATCCATATTCCTATCTTTTTTCTCGGATATTTATAAACACTATTCAAATCCTCTTTTCTGAATTTCCATTCGGATAAATATCCATAAAATCCAAATTCGAATTTTTGAATATTCATTTACACCCCTAGGGATTATTTTCGTGCTCGCGCGTTTATCCAATTTACGAAACTATTTGAAGAAAAAAAATTACCTAACCTTTCATTTGTTTATCTATTGAAGTTTTTTATATTAAAAAAAATAGATTATATTTATTTCAATGATAAAAGTTTACATGCCACTAAAAACATATTACAATTGCAAAAAATCATGTAAAAAAGACTATAGTTACATATCTAATTCTCGTTTATTGCTTTGAAGTCAATATAAATGAAAGAAGAAATATTGGTGCCCCTCTAATTCTGTCTTAAAGCATGAGAAGATTGATATCGGATATGAGAAGAACAAATCGGAAAAGAGCTTAAGAAGTCGTTTCCCTATATATTGTTAGAGTTTTGAAAACCAGTGTTTTTTTCATGTAAAACAGGTTACTAATTAGATTTTTTTTTCTTCGTAATATATATGTATAATAAAATATTGGTGCACGTTCATTTTAATTTTAGACCATGGACCATCGTCCTGCCAAACCTCCCCTAACTCTCCTCGAGGACCGGCTCTGATGACTTTTACTTCCATCTTTCTATCTCAGTTGTATTTATTTTTTATTAAGTGTACCTCTTCAAAGAAATTACCATTCTTGTAAAAGTAGTAGCTAAATTTTGACTTGTTGAATTCGGTGGGGGTGGCGATAGATGATTACAAGACATTTTGCAGTCTTGCAGTGATTTGTACTCTAAAGTTACTTATAAAAGAGGAATTACAATTCCCTCTAATTCTATAATTAATACAATACTATATATAGAAGATTAGAGATAGTACAGCAAAAATAAGGCCATTTTGTTTTAAGGATTTGGAAATATGAAGCTGAACAACATGAGTGTTATTCTTCTCATTAGTATTCTTGCAGTCTCGTCACATTTTATCGCAGGAATTGGTGAGAATATTTTTCTTTACTTTGTTTTTCCCACTTTTTCTTATGTTGAATTATTATAACTTCCAAAAGAAGAAAACGATGCATCTTACAGAGCTAGGACTTGGCTTTTCAGGGGCGAAAAAAAAAATGATTTTTATGGTGATATTTTGAGGTTATAATGCAATTTAGCAGTGATTAATTTTATTTTTTTCGCTTTCATATCGTCAGCAAGATTGTTTTTACACCATGATTTATTTAATTGTAAATAATATTTATTTAATTGTAAATAATATTTATTTCTATTATTTTCGAACATAATTGCATTCACATATTTATTTATTTTTAGTTTTTTTGGTAAAAATAAATATTTAATCACCATGGCATGGCCGCTGGTCATCATCCGCCATTGCTGGAGCTTTGGCGACCAAGTTGGAGCTCTAGCACGGATAGTCAAATATATTTTTACACAAATCATTAAAAATTTTATGATATAGATTTTAATTCAAATATGTTTTTGTACTAAATCCATAACCATTGTCACTTTACTAATTGCAGGGGCTGCAAGACCATGTCCCAAATGCAATGTTTGCCTAGTTCAATATGTTGTTGGATGTAAACCAGGGGGCGGAGGCGGACCATAAACCCTAGAACCAAGTACATTGTGTACCAAGCTACATAGTTCACGAAACTATATAGGATCAGCTAGAATTATATAGTTTAAACATATAATAATAAAATATCTTTTGTCAACGAGTGAATTGAACAATATTAGTTTAATCATATTAATAATTTTCGTTTTAACTTTTATATGGATGCGATATTGACTAGTACTATTGTTTTTATTATGTAATTTTTATTCTAGATATGTAAGTGTATTTATTCATGCCTCATACTATAAAGTTTAACAACAGATTTATAATTTATAATATGTAAAATCCAGCATATCAACTTAATTCTAGATCTGTAATTTTCAATATACAAGATTCAATAATAAACATAATACCAAATATGTTTTAAGGTTTATTAAATAAAGAAATGAAAGAGAGGAGTATAGTGCATGAGATATGATAAACGCGCAATTTTGCATATACTTACGCTTCTTAAATTGATTTTAGTGCGTTTATCTTAGCCTTAATTAATTAAATTAATCCACTTTTGTGCACACACAAAAAATATCAAGAATTACTTTAACATGGCACAAAGAAGCCTTTTCTAGTGTTTTAATGTGCTCATAGAGATTGTAAGCAAATTTGGGAAAGTTTGGGAAGTGATTAAGTTAGAAGACAAAAAGAAAGGAGAAACTATCCCGAATCTGCCCTCTGATCGATCAGAGCCCATTCCCTTAGTCCAAATCTCCCCTCTGATTGATCAGAGGTGTTTCTCTAATCGATCAAAGCCCTTTCCAAAACGTAAGTGAAAGCTTCTAAGTAGTTTTTCTCCTCCTTTTGTGCATGGAAACTCACTAAAAGAGTTGGACTTACTATTTTGAGTTAGTCTTAGGTTGCTTGCCCTATTGGCACTTTAGAGAGTGTGTTAGATTAGCATTTTGGGATTGCTTCTCCCCATATTCAAGCTCCTCTTTGTCCTTCATTTAAAGGGTTGTAATTTTGGATCTAGTTCAAGTAATATAAGATTATTTCCTGCACTTGTGTCTTTTATCACTTGTTAAACTAGTTAAAGATAAATTTGAGAGAAATGTCAATGGTTTTTAATTTGTTCAGACAATTATCATAGAGTAGTGAAATGCCAATAAATTAGTATAATTTATTATATTTATTTATAATTTAGAGAGCGTAAAGTATTACTAATTTTATATTTTTAATGCCTTTTCAAGTATTAGAAATAAATTAGAGAATATTGAGAAAAATAGATAAATTAAAGCTTGTGAAGACACTTAAACTGCTCAATACTTTCAGATGCATAACTTTTTACTCGAAACTCCAAATAATGCGATTCTTGAGCCTAAATTGAAGAGATTTTCAAGAGTTACAACTTTTCAGTTTAACACTTTTTCAAACAGCCATCTCAGAGTCCGAAATTGGGACGCAAAATGCAGCAGTTTAAATGACGAAAATTCAATAAATTGTGTTTAAATTAATGGGCTTAATGCCCACTACCACAAAGCATCCCACTAGCCTAATTTATATGAAGCTTCATTCCCTTACATATATTCATGCCAATTGACTCTACCAATTTAATGCTTTAATGTTAAATGCAATTCTTCTTATTGGATACCCGTTTTAATCGACAAAAAATAAAGTTGAATTCTCATTATTTTTTGTTGGATTCACCTTATGATTTGTTGAGAGCGGATATAGGGTGTGTTTTGACGGATATAGTGAGTATTTTGATTTTATGCATAAGTTTGGTTGTGGAAGAATTACAATTGGATTTTATTAATTGATTGGACTTTATTGATTTTATTTTTCGCATCTAATAGAGCCGAGAGACCAAATTAGTGTGAGATAAGAGTAGAGTTTATGCATATGAATACTTAGGAAGATGATATTAAATATATGACTCCGAAACCCTAGTCAATTAATTCATTAATTTTATCATCTTGCTTCTTATTATTTAATTTAGTTCCATTAATTTAGTTTACTAGCTTTACTTTATTTTATTTAATTTGCTTTATTTAATTTGTTTGATTTACATCAATTTTTCTAGCTAGATTAGGAATTCAGTGAAAAATTAACAAGATAATTATAAAACATACTGTTTGAATTTCTGTGGGATCGACATCGCTTACACGCTACACTATAAATTGATTCGTGTGCTTGCGAATATTTAAATTTATCACAACAAGTAGTTTAATTGCAAAAGCTAAAAGATGAAGTTTGCAATGTATTAATTATGTAAATTTAATTCTCATTCCATTGTTAGTATTGTTAAATACTTGTTGAATCATTCTCCTTCTACATTCAATCAACCATTCATAAGATAGTAAGATAATCTTCATAAGGTAATTTCATTTTGTATGCCTTGTATACATATCTCAAGCACTAATGAGAAAATTATACACTTGTGTATTTCTTAATAGCCTATGTGCATTCCATCTATGGATGAGATACTTTTCATTGCCAAACATGATTAGTCTTTTAATATCCATATAGTTTTCATGAACTTGTAATTCTAATCCTTGAATACTTTAATGAAATATTGAGTGCTTTCTATAATTCATGTGATTTTGACACTCCACATTTTCTTTGTTAAGGTATCGCCAAGGAAGATTTCTTAAGTTCATGCCATTAATAACTCCACTAACCATTTTAAGGATTCAATTTTGATAAACGCATAATATTGTCATGAATAAGCTCTTTTTAGGAGTCACTTGACGCGTTTGTTGCATTAAGTCTGCCTAATTATCCACTTATCTTGCGATTAGTGTCTTAGCGAGTTTGTATCTAATATCGCCCCGTTAGGTGTGTTCATAGGCATAAGATTCAATGGCCATCAAAGAAGTGATCAAGTGCTAGCCAAATGCTCGCAAAAATGATGTTTTGGAGAAATTCTAGAAGCATGATCGATCATGGTGCAAATCTTCAACAGGCAGAAAGACCCATGATCGATCATGGGTTGGCCATGATCGATCATGGCCTGGCGGAGACAGCTACCAACTACTGCTTTTAGCCTTATTTTGGGGAATTTTGTTCTTAGATATTTTTTCTTGCTTAATTAATTAATTAAAGTACATCCTTTGCTATTGTTTTAGTCTAAAGGGATCAAGGGGAGATGGATTATTATTGATCTTAGACACAAAAGAGTTCTAGAGAGAAGGGAGAGCTAAAGTGTATTTTGTTCTTCATTTTTCTCTTGTAAGTCTTTATTTGTAGGAATGATTTCTTCATCTATAATATTTTTTTTTGCATCTATTATGGAGTAGTCTTTTACTAAGGTTACGGAGGTTGATCGCGATATAATTTTCGGTAATTAATTTATCAATCCATGTTTAAAGTTTGCTAAATATTTGTGAATCATTTTCTTTTTGAAATCTTTCATTCTATAAGTTTTCTAGGTATTTTCATTAAACGATTAGACTTTTCATGCATTGTATGCTTAGTGCTTGTTGATTAATGAAAATACAATATATTTATATGGTTTTAAGAAGCTTGTAGCCCATTTCCCCATCTAGGGATTGTTGTTCCTTTTTGTAGAGATTACAAAGAGTTCTTAACTTCCATGGATGATTTATAAAATTGTTAATCTAGTTTTTGCATTGCTTAATGATATTTTGAGTGCTTTGTACACTTTACGTGATATGTAGACTCATTATTGTCTTTCTAAAGTAATAACTAGCTAGTTGATGATTCTATTCCATAAACTTCTGTCCGTATCATTGTAATGATTCACTACTTAATTTTCACTCTTTTAAACCATGAGATTTCACATACATGCTTAATATAAAACCTTGTTTCGATAAGCCTACCATCTCTACCTCGGATTAGCTTCAATGGGAATGAGTTGCCTAGCTTCACACCCATGGCTAAGAGATAGATATGATAGCTTTGTCTTTGGTGGAATTTTGTGATATTATCTCTTGATATAGCTTTGACCCGGGAATGAGTTTTCTAGCTTCGCACCCTTTGCTATTGAGAGACATCACAATGTTCTCCACTTATGACAATTTTGTGTTGAAATCTATGTATGAGATTACAATTACCGTTTATAGTATCGCAACTATCCTCCACACACCTTAGTACTTTCTTATTAATTTTCATAACCAATTTATATTTTCATTGTTTCACAACAAATTCAACTTACAAAATCAGAAAACCATTTAATTCGTAATCCATTCCATTCCTTTTCGACTATCCCTGTGGTTCGACACTCGGACTTCTGAGACTTTATTACAACTTGACGTGCCTGCACTTGGGCTATCACAACGCGTTTTTCAAGCGGCGTGAAATTTGTATTTATCAAACATATCTAAACTGGATGATTCTTCTATAGCCACCTAGACCTCCCAATGTTAGACAAATGAAATGTTATGATTTATTGTACTAAACTTTTTAGTTGGTCATTTTTATATTCAAGTCAATTGCCTAGGGAAAACTAATAATGAATTATCAATGCGTAGTTTAAATTTACGCCTTTTTCTTTAGTGTATTTTAAGTTTAAATCTTAGTTGAACATTATATGGGAATGGGTTACACTTGCTTCACACATTTTGTTACAAGATATGAATGAGAGATACACTTGTGTTGAGTTTTGCTTACACCCTTTCTGTTGATGGCATTTATACGTGAATTGGTTGCTTTTGCTTCACACCCTTTTGTCTAGAAAATTGAAAGACATTTAACACTTAGGAAATGAATTGAGAATTTTGAATAAGATTAATTCTACATATCTTTGCAAAGAAAATGAATTCTATAATATTTTAGCCCTTTCTTAACATGTGATACATCACTTTAATTCTAATTGCAAGATTTTAAAATCGACCACTAAAATCTACCAATCAAACTTCTCTAAACAAAGTCTCGGATTCGTAATCATCACATCGTCTTTCTAACTATCTTTATAGTTCAACACTTAGATGTATCAAGTATTATAATTTGACAACCTATACTTAATTGGGTTCCTAAGCGTGGAAGTATTTTTAACACATCAAGTTTTTTGCGCTGTTATCGGGGATATGGCAAAAGAAGGATTTTAGGTCAAATATATTTTTACACTAAATCTATGAATATTGTCTCTTTACTAATTGCAAAGGCAGCTAGCAAACCATGTGGTAGCGTAAGGCAATGCAATATTTGTAAAGGTATTGATATTGATGTATGTAAACCAGGGAGCGAAGGCTGGCCATAAACTGCAGAAATAAAGACCTTATGTAAAAAGCTATAATACATCATCTTATAATGCGATACGCTAGTTTCTTTATCTATTAATAAATCAAAAAGAACTTATTTTTAACTGGTGGTTGATATTGATCTTCGTTGTTTATGTTTCGTTGTAGGACTCTATTGTTATGGTATACCGGTAATTGGAATAAAGATTATTGTTATTTATTTAATATAATATATATTTTAGTATCTAAATATATCCCCAAATTCCGATCTAAAATATCCATCGACTAAATAATTATTTAAGGGAGACTTTAGACGCAACCACTATACATGATATGTTTTTCACCCAATTTAGAAAGAACTTGCTCTCATGGGCAAAGCTGCACCTAGGCAACAAACTTATTTACCCCAGTAATTTATAATACAAATCAAGGTCATTGATGTGACCACTGTCATATGTGGAAAGTAACCTTCTCTTTTTTTTCCCACTCATCCAACATTTTTTTACTTTTTTTGTTTATTCTCTTCAAATATCAATTATTATCTCCATTTAAATATTTAGGACTTGGGAAATGAAACCCCCGACTTTTTCTTACTTACTTTTTTCATTTCAAAAAAAAATTTGAATGAAAATGTATTTAATTAAAAAAATTGAAAGTTTTTAATTCAAAACTTTCGAAAGAACAACTTATTAATGTCCACTAATAGTAAACCTTATTCATTAACTTGGAACAACAAAATAATATATATTACACTCTCGATAACCTCTCAACAAAATTTATACTAATTAATTTAAAATTAACACAAATCTATAAATCAGATTCGTATTACAATGTTGACGCCCCGAGGTTTGGCTATGGGTCAAGTGAATAATACAAAGTAAATTAAATTTATTATGGGTTAAGTATACTTTAGAACATTGTACTATTGTACTTTACACTAAATTTCATTTTGATCCTTACCCATAATCATCGCACTTTTTGTGTTTCACTTTAATCATAGCAATTCACGCCATTAACAATTTGTTGATGGAATCCTATGAGACTCTTCCAACTAATATTCCCCATTTATATTTTTCATGTAAGCTTCTATCTCAACACTCTAACTCAGCAATCAACTAATTTGTTAAGGCAAATTCTATATTTTGAAAGAGATTATACATGAAATGTAATGAGCTTTTGTGTTGTGATTCAACACGAGTAGGTCACAGTTTGCTACTTAATTTTATTTTTTTTACTACAATTAGACTTTATCAGTATATATATATTTCTTTTTATGGTAGATTCAAATATTTATTTGGCAAACCAAGTGCAAACAATATAGTTATTTGGTAAATAGAATCAATAAGTATATCATTTCCCTAAAGTATATTAAAGAAATTTTTTTTCATCCCAAATTCAAAATTAAAGAAATTTTTTTTCATCTCAAATTCAAAATTGAATTTTCTATTTGATCGTATATTTATGATTACAAAAATTAAATATGGGCTCTTAACTAGGATTATACAATACACTTATTAGGTGATCATTTTGCCGAGTCGCTATTTAACAGAGTAATAGTGATACTGGGTGATTTTTCATAAGTAATTTCAGGTTTGCTATTGTTGAATCCTTAATATTTTGGTTTTTTTTGTTTCCTAAAAGTTTGAATGTCTTTTTTTTGGCATTTAAAGGTTTAGCAGTTGATAAATCGTCACCTTGCATTACACAAAATCAAACTTAAATATTGCTTTCCACGTAATGTTAAAGAAAAAATAATTATTAGTGTTGCAATAGAGTGCTTAATGACGGCGCATTAATCGATCACCCCACTTTTTACGTTTGACATTTTTTTTTGAAGAAACATTATACATTTTTTTTGAATTACACACAATATCTTTTATCATCTATTTTTTTTCTTTCTTTTGACAGTGCCAAATGGCATGAGCTATCTTATAATGTTAAAGGAAAATAAATTATCATTGTTAATTGCTTCAATAGAGTGTTTAATGATGGCACATCTATCAATCACCATGTTTTTTTACGTTTTGCATTGTTTTGCTATCTATAATATGGTACACTAGCGTATGCCCATGCCAATTTGGTTATAGACGTAGAAACGGACCGGTCTCATGTCGATTCTTAATAAATGCGGGTTATTTCACGACCCAATAAAATATTTTGTGATTTTTTTTCAAATTTGTATATAATGTATTTTTTTCAAATTTGTATATGATTTGATTTGTTATCGTGTAAGACACAACCCAATAGCTCCCGTTAGGTAGACGAAAACAAATATGTACAAACTTTAACTTGATTTATGTCATCTTATTGTTTAACATATAATTACGAAAATTCTAATTGATTACATCACAAAACAAAAAATGGAGCCTTAAATCGAGAAATTCTTATAAATTATTTGGTAAACTTTAAATTTTTGAAATAACATTGTAAGAATTAATGTTGATGTACATTTATTTTAGAAACATTATCTGTGATAATTTCTTATTTTCAGCAATTTCTTATCTTCTGTAATAGTAATGAGGGTAAGTGAAAAATTATGTATGATAATTTTCAATGCACAGTTGATTAATATCAATATGTCAAATACGGTATAAAATAAAACATAAGCAGACAATTAAATATTATAAAATAAGTTAAATAAAACTTAAATGTACAAAAAAATATATTATTTTTTCGTGCCATCGGCACGGGCATACCCTAGTTATGTTATAACATAAGGTCTCGTTTGGTTCTAGTTTTGGGAATGAAATGGGTATACTTGATTCCTAGAAAGCTTTTTTCCTGGCATTTAGGATGCCATGCTGATGTTTGGTTCAACCGAGAATAGGAATGGAACAAAGTATCAATTACAAAAAAAAAATAAAAAAAAAAATCCTTCCTTTTATAAGAAGAAAACATCTCTTACTAATTTTTCAAAATGGACAATTACTATAATAAATTACAAAAATTACATATGCCTAGCTAATAATTATAATTTTTGTAATTAAAAAAAAATTACAACAGGGAAAAAGAAAAGAAAAAAAAGTTCCAAACAAATTTTTAAAACAAAAGAAAAAAGTTCCAAACAATATTTTTTTTCTTTTTTGTGCAGCAGCGTAACTAAAAAAAAGTTCCAAACAATATTTTCATACACAGATGAAAAAATAATTATTTATTCATAAAGTAGAAAGTTATTTCAATCCTAACATGAAAAATTAAAAAAGATACCCATTGGTAATGGCTTATTCCTTATGATTTAAAAGGGAGAACTTGGGGGAAATGTTTATTCCTCACTTAAAACTTGAACCAAATGCGGGAATCGTTTCGGAATGAAATTTAGTATTCCCGGAATGGTTTAAATCTTGAACCAAACGAGACATAAAGGTTTTATGTGCATCCAACAGTAAACTTTTCGTTAGCCCAGCATCGGGTAATCTCCAACACTCGTCCTTTATTAATTTAATAAGGATAGAACCATTACAAAAAGTGCCTATGGCTCGGTTCTTATAAGATCCAAGTACAAACACTCCTTGATACACTAAGGAGGTGACAAATAAACGACTAAAGCTCCGTTTAATAAAAACATAAAAAATAAAAAAAAAATAATTAATTTAAATTAAAAGATGGAAAATAAATTGAGAAATATAGTGAAATACTTTCCATCTCATGTTCATTTTGTTGAATGTATATCATCCATCATCTTTTATGTTTTGTAGAAAAAATTTCTCTACCACTACCTAAAGAAAATTTTTCCATGAAAGAGGCCAAAAAACAAGATAATATTCCTCAACTTATTTTTCATCTTTTTACTAAAATTAGTTGATTTTCTTTTTATTTTTTATTTTACTATCAAACGGAGCTTAAACATGAAATGGTATCCGTCTTGATCAATTGAGTTGATCTAATTGATAAAGCACCCTCAAATGAGAGGTGGGAGATTTTTGTTATATCGTAATAAAGAAAAATGCTTAGACCTTCTATTTTTCATTTTTTTTTAAAAAAAAACTGTCCTAACTTTAACTAATGTATCTAATAACGAGACGTGGACTTAGCCCTCTGTTGCAAGTGATCAATACATAAATGTCTAAAGCACTTATACATTAAGATTTTTGGTGTAGTGGTTATTATTATAGTCTAGATAAGAGAATTAGATTTTTTTATTTTTTCAAAAAAAATGGTATCCGTCCTAACTTTATCTAAAAGAAATTACATTAATTATATTAAAAAAATAAATAAATAAAGACATTCAGCTTAGTCTACTCTCCACTCTTAGGCTTCGTTTGGTTCATGGATTTTAGTATTCAAGAAAGGAAAGTCGTTTATTTCCTTTGTTTGGTGAGTACAAATTCCGGAAACATTTTCCCAAGAGAGGGGGAACCGGGGGGGGGGGTGTAAAACCATTCATCTCAAAACACAAGAAATTGATTTTTCCATGTGATTTTCAAGCATTTATTATAAGAAATTTAAGTAATAATACCCTTACCTAAATACTTCCATGTTTTACCAAACACAAGAAAGAAAATTTAACAAAAAATTTACTTTTTCACCTTTATAAAAAAATATAAAAAAATTAATTTTCTTTCCGTGAAATAAACGAGGCCTTAAACCCACCCCCTTTGACCAACCAGCAGTATCCCTCTTCTTACCAGCAATGCGTCAATCCATTTGATTACTTTTTTGCAATGCGTCAGCAGTCAACTCTGAATTGTCATCATTCCATATGACAACTTTTTCCAAAAGAACCACATAAATTTTTTTATTTTTTCTAAAGGGGACCATTATTTACACCATCTATTTATGTCACTAACACTACAATTGTCACAAACAACCCTTTATGCTAATTTTTAGTCACAAACACCCACCACCCAATTAAAAGTTAATACAAATCTTGACATTGATTAACATTGAAAGAGAAGAAGATTTCTCATCCTTTCCCGCTCGTCTCTCACCTAATGACAGGTGAATGAATTCATACATGCTCACCCCATATTAGGTGAATGTGTTGCAAGTGACTTACCTAATATAAGGCAATGGAGTGCAGAGTGTACTGGAGTATTTCTAAATTAGACTCACCTAATGACAAGTGAGTGGATTCACACACACTCACCTCACATTAGGTGAATGTGTTGTAAGTAACTCACCTAATAATACAAACTTATCTCACATGGGGTGAGTGTGTCTGTATACACTCGCCTTATTTAAGAAGAATTGTAACTAGATTACTCTCCTTATATAAAGCGAGTCAAGCCTAGACAGAACCCGTTTTATACTCTGTTTTGGGGATTTCATCTTTGTTTCAATTTGAATATTGTAGAATGATATATGAAAACTAATATACACATTAATACGCCAATAATAATAATTATAATATATCTTTGGCTTCATTTTGGGGTGAAATTTCATCACCAACTTTTTTTTTGAACTTCTTCTTTCTCTACCATCTCATGAACATTGTTTCTTATTTATCATAATCCAGGCTTCAAATTTCTCACCAATAATGTTTGTGCTTCGATTTGATTGTAATTTCTTAATTTTGAGAGCTTAAATGATAAAGAAGTGAGTTTCTTCTCTCTCTATCTTTTTACTTGAAGCAATGAAATGTGATTGTGAATGGTGGGAAATGAGAGATATAGGTTTAATTATTTGAGTTAATGTTTGATTAGTTTATTAAAAAATGAATAAATAGATAGGTTAATATTTTAAGCATTGGATAAATAAGTTAAGTAATAGTTAAGTGAGAGGGTATTTGTGACAAAAAAGTGGGGTGATAAAAAATGAGTTTTATCAAATTAGAGATGGTGGTGTTTGGGACAAAATTGAGGGGTGTAAATAATAGCACCCTTTCTAAAAGGGTCTAAAATGTGTATACCAACCTTCATAGCACACTTTATATGCATGTAAATTGTAGGGGAAAAATAAATATTATAATCTTTGCATAGCTCTTTTTTTTTTCCCCTCTCCTTGATGTCTTTTTGCCTTTTCTTTCCATTTCAAGATTTTGTTTCTTTCAATAAAGACCTTTTAGATTCGTACGGCAACATAATCAGATAGGGATGTGTTAATCCAACGGTTAAACCGACAACATAATCAACTATTCGATTTTACGCATATAAGCTTGATCCAACTGGAATTGATTCGGTTTTGATCAATTGACATATAAGCTTAACCCAATTGTCAAAACGATTAAAATCGGCCGGAATTGATTCGGTTTCGGTCAATTCAAGTGATCTATTTTTTTGTCAATTTGAGCCTTAAACCTTGATCTATTTTTTGTCGGTTTGAGCCTTAAACCTAAATCAATGTTTTGGGCCATGAGAATATATTATTTTAAATTTTTTATAAGTTTTTCGATTTCTTGATCTTGATCCTTCTTTTCTTGTTAAATATTTGAACATTTTATTTTCTTGTTAAATATTTGGACATTTTATATTTTTAAATATTTATTGCTCTTAGGTTTTATTTTTAATTTTTGAACTTATATTATTTTCTAGAAATAACATATTAATTACATACACCGAGCTCATAAAAATACAACAAGTGTATTAGTCGGATTGGTAACCGACTTGTTTGGGTTATCTGACTTTTTAACCATACTGAATAGAACTGCAAAACTTGAAAAACTGCTTAGTCTGGTCCGGTTGTTTTTTTTTCGAATTTTTCGGTTTCCTGCATACTCCTATCCCTATCCCTATCCCTATAGGGTGCGTTTGGCGTTCCAGATAAGAAGGTAAGATAGGATAGGATAAAATCCGGATAGGATAAGAGTTGGAATTAGTTGATATGAATTATGTGGGATAGAATATGAAAGGAATCAGTCGGATAAGGATTAAGCGGGATCGGACAGGATAAGGACTAGTCGGATAAAGATTTAATAAACTTTGCATTTGATGGACTTTCGGATTACAAGTCCAGATATTATATAATACAACTTGCTTTTTTTAAAAAAAATATATGCAATTTTAATTATTGTCCACAATTTTTTTTAACTAATGCGATTTTTCGATTTATAAATTAGTTTCGTAAAAAACTTTTTCGAAAGAAAAGTTCTATATCACATACAATATTTACGAATTAAGCATTAAGTACAATTTCAAATTCTAATGTTACCATTTTTTCTAAAATTAAAGTTTTTTATAAATACCTTCATTTAATAGAAAAAGAAATAAAAATACCATATTATAAAAGAAATAAATTTTATTAGTTGAGTTACTGTGATTTTGAGTGGTTACAAATTTTCATTAATAAATTTAATTATCCAAAAAAGTGTAAAGAAAAAGATTAAAATAAAATAAAAAAAATTTATATTCATTTTGTTATCTGGCAATCATGGGATAAAATAATACCACCTATAGGGGTGGTATATATTTATCCGATTCTAAAGGGATAAAATGATAATTAATCCCGAGTGTAATCCAGTCCCGAGTTGCACCAAACGTAGGATAGGATTAAAATATCCTATCAACCCTTGCGCCAAACGCAGGATAGGATTTATTTATCCTATCCTTTCTGACACCAAACACCGGATAGGATTAATTAATCTTATTCTGTTTTTAATCTCGCACGACAAACACGCCCTTATATTATTGATCGTGCAAGAATTGTGTAAAAGTGGGTCGCAATATACTCTTTTGGAAACACTAAGATTAGTATTTGATCAAGTTTTAAAGAAATACTTTCATAATAGTTATGGTTACGAGTCAAAATTCCTAATCAAGTATTAATTTACTTACGTGACCGTGTTTGATCAAATATTATAGAAATGCTGCTTTCATTATACTTATGGTCAAGAGTTCAAATATTTAAGAAAATATTACTTTAATTAATTAAAATATACAATATTATATATACCTAATAATTTGTTGGGTTTAAACATGTGATTTCATTTGGTCTAACTCTCGTAATTATATGATGTTACATACTTGGAGTTCATATATTCAAGTTCTTGTATTAGAAATCTTTTATAAATAAAT
The DNA here is from genome assembly GCA_021464415.1 of Lonicera japonica. NCBI lineage: Eukaryota > Viridiplantae > Streptophyta > Magnoliopsida > Dipsacales > Caprifoliaceae > Lonicera > Lonicera japonica. The sequence goes on along the minus strand of CM038465.1, from coordinate 36,295,833 downwards.
TGTTAGCAATTTAGCAAAAAAAAATAAAAACCCTTAAAAATAGACAATTTTACATGACTATTTATAAGGGAAGCAGAGAGGCCATTTTAGTTGATTAAAGTAGTAATTAACATTACAAAAGTTGCCATTTTTCTAGCATGCCTTGTACCAAGCCCAGTCCAAAATTAAGGCTTCTAGAACATATGGGGAACATTCAAACTACAATAATATATAGAAAATTAGCTAAATATCAGCCATTGCCTCTCAGTAGCAAAATGGAAAATGGATGTCCTGAAAAAGGGGTCATGCAGAAATTAATATAGTGCTATTAATAACCATGTAGTTAATATATCTATATCTATATAGGTATAGATAGATGTAGTACATATTTTATGTGAATCAGTCCGTGTACAGACTAGCCTTTAACAATGCTTTTTTACCGCCAAAACATTGAAGAGATATTTTAGCGACAAAAAAGTGTGGCTAAGCCAATCTATATACAAATCGATCCACGCCAGAAATTTTCTTTATATATATATATAATATTATATACATATATATGTGGATATGTCATGTTGTGTATGTTGTGTATACCATGTTTGTAAGCAAACAAAAAAGTCTCTTATGGCACAAATTTTGACATTATTACTTCACTCTCTCAGATCAGTTCAAAACTTACATCAATTTTATCTATTAACTTTACCAATTTCTTTCACCTAAAAAAAAACAATAAAAAAAAACTTCTTTACCAATTTCTTCATAACTAAAACCAATTTTATTTTTTACATCAATTTGTCTAGTGATCGAGGACTCATTGAAGTATATAACTCACTTGTCGAAATTTGATTCATCTAATTTACGTAATTATAAAAATTTGCTGACTCAACCGTAAATTGTATTTTTTCACTCAAACCTAATACCGAATTAAGGGTGGTGATATTTACACCACATAAAACACTTGGTAACATATATTTTTACTTTTTATTCGGTCCTTAATAATTGAGTAAGGTGTTTGTTACTCAGTTCTTCTCTATGCTTAAGAACTGAGTAAGGCATTGTGAAGTTTATACTCGGTATTCAAGAACCAAGTAAAATGCACCTTACTCTATTAAGGTTCTCAAGGACCAAATGAAAGTGCGAGTGTTTGTTAAGTGTTGTCACCACAAATTAAATGATCAATTTGCTTCATTAGACATATATATATATATATATGTATTGACAAATATTAGACATAAGCAATTAATCAAAATGTTCTGCTCCCAATATTTAATTAAGAAATACCTGAATCTAGGGAGGAGATTGTGGCAAGTAGTTGTTGATAAGCACCATCTTCGTACGGATAAATTCAGGGGAAGTGAACATTGAAGCTGGCTGGACATGGTTCGAGTCCCAGAAGAACCAAATTCCCCCAGATCCGGTCTCCTCTTCAGCCCCAAGCACTATACGGCGGTCAAAGCCGAGCCTGGCGAGCATAGCAAGTCCCTCAAAGGGCTCTTCTATTCTGGTTTCATCTATTACGGCTTCAGTGCCCACAATAATTAGGACATGAGGCATATGTTCAAAAACATGTTGCTTCATTTCGGCTTCGAACTCCGCCCTTCCCGCTCCTCTTGCATTCCACGTTAGCACCTTGAATGATAATTCTAAAGATTGAACTCATTTGAATATTGGACAATGTGAATAAACCACATTAATAATATAACCAATTTAATAAAACGAGAAATAAAGCTTAAGCATATGTTTCTAGGTGCCCTTTGATTTGCCATTTGAGGCTGAATTTTAAAGATTCTGATTTCAAATGTTTTTAGTTTGTGTTTTGATGATTTAAAATAAGTGCTTAATAGTTAATAAAATCTAATTGCATGTAAAATATTATTTTTTACTACAACTGAACTCTTTTGGTCATATATACTTAAAAGGAATATCAGACTAGTTCAAATAACGTGTTTAATGTTAATCTACATATTGTATTTACACAAAAACCAACAAATTTTATTTATTTATTTTTTTTTTGTCAAATCTAAGATTTAAACTTGAAATTTAACAATCAGACATCATATTCAGTATTTAGGTTCAGATCTAAGTTTTAACTTCTTTTTCTTTCTCTTCTCTAATAAATGATGGGGTTGACAAGCAACTATTCGACGAACATTCGTTGTATCAATTTAAGACCCATAGCATATATACCCGCGACTAAATAATTACAACAATAATGAAATCCCAATATCTAGATATTAAATACAGTACAAAATATATATATTAATCAGGTAATTGACAAACCTTCATCACTTGATGCGGCAAGGCAGCATTTTCCGAGCCCGGCAAATTCGTCTCGCAATTTTCGCGGTTTCTTCTGCTGAGAATTTGGTCGAGGGAGAGAATTGTGTCTCCTTTTGGGGAAGTAAAAGCGTCGTAAAGATAGACTGTTTGGTTGATGCCGTTGATTAATTGATCATGTTGTTGAGCAATGTGGAGTTCGAGAGCTTCATGATTGTTGTTGTTAATGATGTACCTGAAGGTGTATGGCTCTGCATGGGAGGGCTGAATCACAATGTGGTCTTCATTTTGGTTTTGGTTTTGATATGATGCCATTTTTGTCAAGGTTTTTTATGCAGGGGTCTGTTATTTTTCTTTTTTGGTGTTCTTTTGGGTTGGTGTTGATTATGTTGTGAAATGTTATTTGCATACGCCAAAATTAAAATTTACTCTTATTCGTCTCAAATTTATATTACTATTTTCATTTTAATAATTTTATTTTTAATCTCAGATATAATTAATTAATATGTTATATTTTTAATCATTCATTACATTTAAATTTATACGTGTTTCTTCTTTTGATCTACGTTAAATGCTTTCGGGTTAGTTTTCGAACATCTCGATTAATTTCTTTTGCTGAGAATGCTAACTACTAACCACTAAAATTTTTGTATATGTTAAGACTCGATTTAAAGAGCTCTCAATCGAACTTAATTTTATTTACTCCAAGTAATTAATTATTGACCACTTTATTGTAACTTTTGTACGCATTTCTTCAAAAAGCCAACAATTACGCATAGCTGAAGGCATGGCAGAAAGCGAAAGGAAGAGGGGGTGCGTCTCTTTAATTTTATAATTTAGTATTAAAATTATTCTTAACAATTAAAGTATAATTATTGATTAAATTAAAATTTATATGTCTTATTTAATTTGGGGAGAATTGGCAATTGTTCCTCTTTAATTTTAAAATTTTGTATTAAAATATTCTTTAAAATAAAAGCATGTGTATTTTATTTAATTTTGAAAAAAATAATACTACTTATACCAATTTTCTTTCGTTTAATTTGAAAAAAATTATTAGCTTACGTTTGGCCTTATACTACAAAATTCTTAAAAATATTAACAATTGAATATTTTTTATTTTTTCTGTTTCTCATATTCCAGGTCAGTTATTGTTCAAATTTATATATACTCTCACTTTTGTGACATTTTTTGAATATCTTGGCAATATATTTCTTAAAAATATTAACAACTGAAATAAAATTACAAATTTAAGATAAGAAAATAAAATAAAATAAAATTAGTGCAATACATCAAAATAATTAGAAACAATAATTTTTTTTTCAAAATATTGAAATATTGTAAAGTTTTTTTAAATTTTTTAATTTATTGACCAGAGGGTGATAATAATTAAGGTAATCTTTTTAATCAATCTTATGGAAAATCGTTTTCAACAGGTGTCCATCGGAGGGGGCACTTTGGGAACCGGGCTCCATGCAAGCACTTACCTTCCTGCATGCTCAAAACTGGTTTTGATGATGAACAGAGAATAACTCTTCCCCACGAATTAATTTCAGAAGACTTTGATTTCCAGCTTTCAGATTTCTTTGAATAAAATAAGGGTAATTTAATTTTTATTTTTAATAATATTTAATTTAATTTTTATTTTTTATTCGATTATTGAATGCTGTATTTTAGTAAAGATTTCATTCTAGACTGTTTGTGGAGTTCTGATGACGTCACATGGCATCAAGATGGTCGTGTTGTTTAGCTGAGATGGTTGCCTTAATAAATAAGGACAAGATATTCGTAAAGTGAGAGAATCATTAGTTATAGATAAAAATGCGTACGTATAAATTATTAGTAGATGTATTGTCCCTTTACTGCTTTCCAATAACTATTCTAATAAAATTGTTTTGAACTTATCTTATAGGGAGATTCAAATTATTTGCCACCTACAATTTTTATAAGGAATATAATATGAACTATATTTTAGTTGTATTTTATGAGAGCGTAATTTATGTAATACATGTCGATAAAAAATAAATACTAAAAATACCTGATAATTATTGCATTATTTTTATTTCATTAATATCGTAAAAGTTTTACTGGATGTTTTTTGTTGCAAGAATTTAAAATTTAAAAATATTTAATGACTTATTAAATAAGATTATAATCACCCTGTGAAACAAGATTCAACAAATTTAAACTCATCATTCACACGTACCAAATTTGTCATTTTATTTCCGTAAGCAACAAATTGTCCCTAAAATTTTAAGCTAAAAGGCATTTAATTAAAGTTGTTCTTAAATTGTATTTTAAGGAAATTTTTTGGGAAAATGTAACAAATCTTTTTTTTAAGAAGGATCGAGGCTAGCTATATAATCTAAAAAAATTCAAATACACAAATTAAAAGTAAGCATTAAGAGCTCAAGGATTCTAAATTACAAGGTGGAATTGACCCTAAAAGATTACAAGGTGGGATAGTACCGAAAAATTCATTTTGGGTGAGATCAATGTACTCGAGTTTAACAAACGATGTGGAAATAAAATTGTAAAATGTAACTTTTATTTCTGTCTCCGAGATGTCCAACTGACTTACACTTGTTTCGAGGTTTTAAGAAATTTCAAACCAAGTGCATGGACTTGCATTTTGTAGGCTCGAGCATTAAGTCCACTTGCTTTTGTTTTCTTACTTTGACATTTTAAGGCATCCACTTTATTCTACGACTGAATTAGTGCTACATAATATTATAATCCACATATATATGTAGACTGAATATGAAATCAAGATTTACCATTGCAAGGTATGATTAAGATATTAGAGCATCGCATAAAATGAGTGGGGTACGTAGGGTAAATATTAAATTTATATATATATACACAAATTTAACAGTTAGCATATGTATAGTAAAACAATATTCGGTATTATAGGTGTATGATAATGTTAAGTTTCACATAGTTTGATAACAGATGCAAAACCGTAATGCTTTCGGAGACTAAACGCATAACAGCTATGCTTTTGGGCTCGATCTCCAAACAGATAACAATTACACTTTTGGTCTCCTTACTTTCTCTCCCCCATTATTCTCTCTCTGCACACTCTCTTCAAATATTATACAATATTTATTTTATCTCTCTTTTTTACCATATCAATACTACTGTACCACTATTTCAACACCCAAATAAGTCGGGTGAATATTGTCTACTTACCATACAATACAATTAACTTGCCATTGTGGATGCTTTTAGGGAAGTGAGATATATTTATAAATATATATGTATATATATATATATAAAAACTCTAGAATAGTGAAATTTATTAAGATTTGTAATTTGGTACTTTTTCAAAAAATAGCAATTTTAATCAAATATATGATTTGGAAATTTGAACCAAACTAAAAATAAAGATAAACAATTTTTTTAAATAAAATTAATGAGACTTATGTTTTTTACCTTAGACTGAAGCCCTCTGGCTGAGGCGGTCCACCTTGCGTCTGGTAGATACAATAGAGGATGGATACCCTTTTATGTTTATTCATTTTTTGTAATGTTTGTGTCGTTAGCTCATCTTTATTATTTTTCTGTTTAATTTTTTTAATGGGATTTAATTTGAGAATTAAATAGATAAAATTGTTTTATGAAACTTTATGAATTTATCTCTATAGTTAGTATATTATCTCTACAAAAATTCATTAGAAGATTTAATTGAGAAGTGGGTAAGTTGATCATCTAAATTGTAATGGACAAAAATGAACATATATTTAATTTGAATTTTTAGTACACCCACTTATGGTTTGAATTTATTGATAAAAATTTAAGAGATGATAAACTCACCCACCTCAAGAGTGAGTTGAAAGGTTTCAATAAAAATTAGTAGGTGAGAGCAAGTTCTAATCTCTAAGTTAATTGGGTGACAATCAAATCTTTAAATCGCTCTTAATCACAATATTTTAATAATGTTTTTCTAACTACAAATAAAGAAAATCTACCCCAAACACCCCACCCCTTTTGGTGAGATTCTAATCTAGGAGAGTCCTAGGTCCGGATGGACGTCTCTCTAACAAGTTTAACCCATTTCTTCGATCATAATATTTACTTGATGGATATAAGAATCCGAATCTTGGATATATTTAGAACTCTAAATATATATATATATATATATATATTAAATAAATAACAATAATTTTGATTCAAATTACTAGTATACCACAAGAAGTACGAATCTTAAGATGAAACCATAAACAATGAAGATCAATCTCTGCCACTAGTTAGGAACGTAAACAAGAGTCATTGTGAATCATTAATAGATGTATAGAAAGTGGTTTATCCTATATAAATTCAGGTATTATAGCTTCGTACACAATGTCCTCGGTCATTTCTGTGGTTTATGGCACACCTCCGGTCCCTGGTTTACATGCAACAATATCACTAACTTCGCAAACTATGCATGCATTTGCTTTTGCTAGCACATGGTCTAGCTGCTCCTGCAATTTGTAAAGAGAATTATTTTGTATTTAGGCTCCGTTTAATTAATAACAAGATAAAAAATGAAAAGTAAAACAACTAATTGAATATTCGTGTAGTTGCAGCTCAGGTTAGATCGCTGGAGCGCCAATAGTTTGTTGGAGCTCTAGCAACGGTGGTTGGTGGCGGCCAACCCGTGGTGATTAAATACTTTTTTTTTCCAAAAAAATAATATTTAATTTTTTAAAATATGGAGGAAGAATTTTTTACATAAAGAAAGAAGATTTTCTTATTGTTAAATAAAAAGTGAGGTATTCTTGGTGTGTAAGGATGGATTTGGGTTTAGGGGGTGTGGGTGGGAGGTCACCCTCCCTAACATATTGATAAATTCTATTAAATAATAGCTTTAAGCTATAAATATTTCAAAGTAATATGTATTCCCCTTCTTCCATCTCCTAACCCCATCCCAACCCTGCAAGTATACATATAAGAATTACAACTATATGAAATTAGTGATACTTACCATTATAAACAACATTTAATAGCGAATCTTTAAAGGTAAACAAATACATGGAGACAATTATATTATAAAATTATAGAAATAGATGTTTTTCACCGGTGGATACGTCATAGTATAACAACAATCCTACTGACGATATGGGAGCATAAAAAAATTTCCCTGTTGCCACAAAATATCACCATAAAAAACGTATTTTATTTTGACCTCAAAATACTAAGCCCCTGTTTGGTAGCTCTCTTTTTATTTTTTTTTCTACAAATTTTAAAAACTCAACTCACAAACATCTCTACTTTTACACTTCCCAAAAAAACTTTAACTTTACTTTCTCTCTCTAAAAAAACTTTTAAAACGCCATAACTTTAAATCCAAAAATTCAAAAATAATAAAAAATATATATTTGAAACCTACTCATCGAGATCTATAAAATAAGATCCATTGTGACTATTTTTTGAAATTTTTTATGCATTTTTTTTGTTTGTTTGAAAAAAAATCAAACAAAACCAAATTCACTTTTCAAAAAACCAACTTTAACTCAAAACATTCAACCAAACACCACATTTTTAAAAACTTATCTAGAAAAAAAAAAAAAGAGAGCTACCAAACAAGCCCTAAGTCCCGACTTCGTCACATGCGTCGTTATCTTCTTTTGGAAGTTATAATAATTCAAGATGAGTGATGTGGGGCTATTTCATCACCGTGACACGTCGAAATGGTCTGTTAAGGTGGCAGCGATTGATTGACCGAGCCCGCCTAATAAAATGACTGATGTGGCAAAGAAGGCATTGAGGTTAAAGCGTTAGGCCGAAGATAGACGACCCGACTCAAAGATGTGGAAAGTTCGCTTCGGTTTAAATAAGATAGGCCTAAGTAATCACTCTGGCCTAAAATGAGCCAGGCCCTACTGATCACTCTGGCCTAAATGAGCCAGGCCCTAGTGATCACTCTGGCCTAAATGAGCCTGGCCCTAGTGATCACTCTGGCCTTAAATGAGCCAGGCCCTAGTGATCACTCTGGCCTAAATGAGCCAAGCCCAAGTGATCACTCTGGCCTTAAATGAGAAAGGCCCTAATGATCACTCTGGCCTAGATGAGTCAGACCCTAGAGATCACTCTGGCCTAAATGGTCACTTTGGCCTAGATGAGCCAGGCCCTAGTAATCACTCTAGCCTAAATGAGCCAGGCCCGAGTGACTACTTTGGCCTAAAATGAGTTAGGCCCAAGTGATCACGCCTTGGCCTAAAGACCAGCTTGGCTTGGTCTGAAAGCGAATTAACTCACCTCGGCCCACCGCGACACAATACTGCAAAAGGTGAATAGTATCTTCCGTACAACCAAGGACGAATCGTCGGCACATACCAGCGCTTGTCTCCTCTCTCATACGTGGCGTAACGACCTTGTATGAAGAATGCGTCTCATTGGTCCAGAGGGTATATACTCTCTGGACCACACCGCTACTCACTGTTGTACTCAATCCCGAAATCCCCTCCACTCACTATTGTACTGCTGTCCCCTCTATGTTTTATATAAATAGAGGGGTCGGCCTCATTTAGAAGGGACGATCCTTAACTTCAAAAAATATTACTGTAGAGAGAGAAAGTCTTCTTCTTCCTTAAGAACACTAGTTGCAAAGAGAAAAATTCATATGTACTTGCCAACAATGGCCACCATATATCCCTTGGCGCCGTCTGTGGGAACCGAAGTTTGTGCTCTTTTCCAGACTCGAGTTCCTCTTGTTTGAAGTTTTGGTGAGACCATCATATTTTCTAAGTTTCTGGGTTCCCTTTCACGTTTCCCAAGAAAATGTTTCTATTTTCCTAGAAAATCACCCTATTTTCACTTTTTCTGGGAAAACCTTGTCACGTTTTTCCAGAAAATCACCTCGCCCAGAAAACCTATCCACATAGTTCTTGACATTTTCGTGGAAAACTCATCACGTTTCTCAAAAAACCATCCTGCCCAGATTCTTGGACCCAAACAATCATCCTTTCCCATAAAATATTTTCCAATCTTCATTGTACTCTGGCTGTGTTGTTTGGAAACTAAGAAAACATTAAAACCAAAAACCAAATTCTTGCCCTCACACCTCTCAAATACCTTTACCCAGATTTGCACCACCTCACCCTGTCCATTATGGAACTTCCAACAGATCTTACTAGTTCAGCCCAACCAAGTGTTTCAGACCAGATCCTCCAAGCCATCCTCCAACTCACCAAAAACAAAGATGCCTTACAAAAGCAAGTCATCGATATGGCCATACAAATGACTCAAAAGACCCGAGTCACAGACCCCGAGACCCCTGCACGGAACGAGGCAAGAGTCCATGGCACGAGAGCCTGGCCCAGACCAATGGCTGAAGGCATCACACTAGCGGGAGGCCGGACTCCCCCCCTCAATTTGTAGAAGTATCGAATGGCATACATGATAGATCGATCAAAGTTGTGGGCGAGCAATCTGACGAAGATGAGACCGAAGATGAAACGTACACTCCCACCATTCCTTCACGCACCTTCAATGTGGGGGTGGCCAAGGCTTTCCCCCTCAACATCAGGTTGACCTCCAACTCCAAGCCCTTCAGGCACAAGTTACTGCACTATTGAACAATAAGACATCGGATTACAAAACAAGATTGGCTCTAGCCACTGGCTCTCCATTCGTTCTGAGAATAGATGTCTTCCCAACCCCAACTAAGTTTAAACCCCTTTCAATGAGCTCGTATGATGGCACTACAGACCCGGTCCAACACATAAAAAAATACAAGTCTCTGGCCCAAATCTATGCCACACCAGACGAGATGATGTGCAGAGCTTTCTCTAGTACTCTCACTGGGTCGGCCCATGCCTGGTTTAGCCAACTCCCAAAGGGTACAATCCAAGACTTTGCCGAGCTCCCCGAGCGCTTTGTTGCTAGTTTTGTGGGGGGTATGAGGCCAAAGAAGGCCTCCACACATTTGTTCAATGTGATTCAAGAAGAAGGAGAATCAGTTCGGAGTTACTTAGCCAGGTTCAAGGAGGAAAAACTGCAAGTGGAAGACTATGATGAGAAAGTCACCATAGTAGCTGTCACGGGGTAATTTTTTTTTCGTAAATCACCACGTGATGGCGTTATTTAACTCGAATAACCAGCCAACAACACACACAATCGTTAAAGAAAGAACATCAGGGAGATAAAGGGAAAACCCCAACCTTTATATTATTTACACCACAAACAATATACAAGGAATGAAGCAAATACAATACAATAGGACCTGCGTACTCCTCACTCTATCCTCTCACTCGGTATAGTATTTCTTCCTCAAAGTCCCCTCCTGGAACACTCAAACAGGTTAGAACTCCACTCTAACTGTTTTGTCTCTCAAGCTAGAACTCCACTCTAACTTGCCCTGTTTTCTCTCTAATTCTCGATAGAGAGTTGTGTGTTAGAACTCCAGCTCTAACCCTCAATTTCTACACAAGTCAGCCAGCACAGCAACCAATTGGGTAGGGACAGCACACTAATTCTGTTGGGACAGCAGCTCCACCCTTGCAGCACTCAGCAGACAAGCATGCCCACCACTCAGAACCCATTCAACAGACAAGCATGCCTGTAGCAGCTGAACCCACTACATGCTGTCAGATTCCATATTTGAAATTCAAATTCAAACACATTTGAATTTCGAATTCAAATAATCCCCCCAGTAATGTATGCAAAATTCTGCCTTGTCCCACAATCCGTGCTCAACAAAACTACTTAGTTTAGCCATCTCGGGCTAACTCCGAACCCACGTAATTCTAGCATTTTTCGGATTCTCATAAAATTAAGCCTCGCCCGATAAATTAATTCCTCTAAATTAATTTTCCCATATTGCAACTCGTGTTCCAAACTTGGATAACCCAATGCCTACCGCGTTCCAACACTTGGACCCAATTTAATTTAACATGCACTCATATAGCCCCCCCTATATAACCAGTTAATTAAATTTCCAAAGTGGTAGCAGTACACATCAACCTTCAGAAGTTGGCATTGCCTAAGTTCCCATACACTTAGTCAATTGCTACCGCGTTCTGAACGTTTCTACCGCAGACTGTCCGCACTACCGCAACCCATCAGCTCTACCGCAACCTGCCAGATCCTACCGCGACCTGTTAGCTTCGAACTTGCTTGCGCGCACCCGAACAATCTGACCTACCGCAAAACTGATTCCTCCTACCGCAACCTGCCTACGGAGGCTTTTCACACCGCAACCCGTTTTACACAGGAAGCCTCTTTATTATTGCACCTTTCAGTTTTACCGGGCACGCCTTGGCCTTTGGTGCAACCAAAACGCGCCAAACTCAAACGTGACTTTTTATGGTATAACAGTAGCCTTCATAAGAGGGCTGAGGTCAGAGAAGCTAATTTTTTCCCTATCTAAGGCTGTCCCAACAACAATGAATGAGCTCCTCTGGAAAGCTCAAAAACACATCAACGGTGAAGAGACAGTGTTTGCCAGACTAGGGTCAGCCGAACACAGCAAGGGTTGAATCGAATTTAGCTCTCACAAAAACAAAGGAGGAGGAAAAATTTCAAGAAGGGGAAGAATGAGGGGAAACAGAGGCAAGAGTTTACCACTATCAACAAACCAATTTACCAAATCTTGAAGGAGAATGAGTCCGACCCCAAGTTGAAGAGACCACCCAAGCTCAAATCCTCACCTGACTCAAGGGACAGGAGTAAATGTTGTCCATTCCACAAAGACCATGGTCATACCACCAATACTTGTCGGGCTCTCTGAGCAGAAATAGAGGACCTTGTCCAAAGAGGGTACTACGGCCAGTATGTCAAAAATGGCGGAGCTCATGCGAATGACCAACCAGGGCAGGTTAAAGACCGTTTGGGAAAAGGGACGGAAATGACTTTCCTAAGAGGGTGAATGGAGAGGATATTGAGGATGATGAAGAGCCCATCCCAGAGGAAAAAAAATAGCATGTTAAAGAAATCGCAATGATAGCGGGAGGGCCTACCCTAGTAGGTGAGTCCAACTCCTCATGGAAAGCTTATGTTCGAGAAGCTCGGGTTAGAAAGTCTCTAGACGATCTTTTGCCTGAAATCAACCACATACTTCCTTGTAAAGCTCCCAAGTCAGAATTTCCGACCATCTCTTTCTCTGATGATGACTTGACCGGAGTTATAATGCCACACGATGACCTTCTAGTGGTCGAGCTCCTGATAGCTAATTGCCTTATTCATCGTATATTGGTTGATGGCGGTAGTTCGGCCAATGTCATATTTTTGCATTACTTCAGTGAGTTGGGAATTCCAATATCAAGACTCAGGCCCAACCCATCTCCTCTGATTGGATTTTCGGGAGAAAAATCTTACCCCTTGGGGATCATTGCACTCCAAGTTACAGCTGGAGAATGGCCAAGGCAAGTTACAGTAACCATTGACTTTGTGATCATCAACGCAGTCATACAACATTATCCTTGGCCGAAGTGGTTTGGCCCAACTCAAGGCGGTACCATCCACGTATCATCAAATCATGAAATTTCCAACAAAGAAGGGAGTGGGTGAAGTTCGAGGTGACCAAGGAGTGGCCTGAAGTTGTAATCTTGCAGCAATTAAGATTGGCAAAGACTCCTCACCTGCCTTGGCAGGGAACCGAGCCAAAAAGAAAGTTGAAGGACCGTGTCTCACACTTGGCACTATGGAGGAAGACTCTCCTGTGTCTTTTAGGACAGGACAAGTCAACACATACACCCATGACCAGAGAGGAGACCAGCTCTCGGGTGGCTACCCCTTGGAAGAATGGCCCAATGAGTTTTCTCAGCAAATCTGTCACTTTGGCCAACCTGTCCAGCCCGTCCGATATGAACGCCCCGCCTGAATAATGGTTAATCAGCTCAACCAAATACATGCCAATAATGCCGGCCAAGTGCCTAAGAACCTCAGTGCACAGCCTCTTGGCCATGCGAGTCAAGAGACATTGATCATTGACACCCTTGATCCCAGGAATGAGTCCAAGCTCAAAAGAGGAGAGCCCGCTGAAGAAATTATCCCGTTTGCTTTAGAGGAAGACTGTCCGGACAGGGTTGTGAAAGTAGGGGCCTTCCTGGACCCTGAACTAAAGGAGGAGCTGGTAAAATTTTTAAGGGCAAACAAAGAAGTGTTCGCGTGGTCCCATGAAGATATGCCAAGCATTGACCCAAGAGTCATGTGTCACCGATTGAATGTTGATCATAGCTTGAAGCCAGTCAAGCAAAAAAGGCAAAATTTTGCTCCTCAAATTAACAAAGCAGTAGAACAAGAGGTGGACAAGCTCCTCAAAGCAAAGTTCATAAGTGATGTCCATTACCCTGAGTGGCTGGCAAATGTAGTCATGGTCTCCAAATTTAATGGTCAGTGGAGAATGTGTACTGATTTCAAAGATTTGAATAAAACATGCCCTAAGGACTTCTTCCCCCTCCCAAAAATAGACCAGATGGTGGACGCCACGGCAGGGCACGAACTCCTCACTTTCATGGATGCCTACTCAGGGTACAATCAAATTTCCATGTTTAGCCCGGACAGGAAAAAGACTTCGTTCATAATAGACAAAGGCACTTACTGCTATGACATCATGCCTTTCGGACTAAAGAACGCTGGAGCCACTTACCAACGCTTGGTCAACCAAATTTTCAAAGGGAAAATTGGGGATACGATGGAGGTGTATGTCGATGACATGTTGACAAAGAGCCTTAAGGCTAGGGATTACATCAGAGACCTAAGCAAGACATTTTCAACACTGAAGCTTTACAACATGAGGCTTAATCCTAACAAATGTGTTTTTGGGGTGACAGCCGACAAATTTTTGGGATTCATGATAAATCAGAGGGGTATAGAAGCCAATCCCGAGAAGATCAGAGCCCTCCTCGAAATGCATTCTCCAAAGGGTATCAAAAATGTACAACGCCTAACTAGCAGAGTGGCCGCACTAAACAGATTTGTCTCCAAAGCGACCGACAAGTGTCTCCCATTCTTTAAGGTTCTCAAAAAAGCTTTCGAATGGACGATGGAATGTGAGGAAGCCTTTCAACAGCTTAAGGCCTACCTCGGCTCTCCCCCTCTCCTATCTAGACCACTTGTAGGAGAAACTTTGTTTATCTATCTGGCAGTCTCAGAGTCAGCGGTCAGCTCGGCCCTGATCAGGGAAGAGGCTGGAGTGCAAAGACCTGTGTACTACGTGAGCAAAGCGTACCAAGGGGCAGAGTTTAGATACCCCATTTTGGAAAGACTTTCTCTTACTTTAATCACTTCGGCAAGAAGGCTAAAGCCATATTTCCAAGCTCATAGCATCATAGTACCAACTGACCAACCACTCAAGCAGGTGTTGTTTAAGCCATAAAAGTCGGGCAGGCTCATGGCATGGGTAGTGGAGCTAAGCGAGTTCGAAATTGAATATAGACCCAGGACCGCCATTAAGGGTCAAGCACTTGCAGACTTCATTGTAGAATTCACTAATGTAAAAGAAGTCTCAGAAAACCAAGCACAACTGCAGAGCCCGACATTGCAGAAAGAGGCGACCCCTCCAGAGAGACCGTCCAACCTGGCTTCGACCCCGCTCTCCCCGTTTGGACTCTTCATGTTGACGGTTCCTCCAACTCAATTGGGAGCGAGGCCGGTCTCATTCTAACCTCTTCGGACCTGATGGGCGTAGAGTATGCCTTGCGTTTTAACTTCAAAGCATCTAATAATGAGGCGGAATACGAGGCCCTTATAGCGGGCCTTCGTTTAGCAAAGTCCATGGGAGCCCAACAGCTAAGGGCCTTCAGTGACTCCAAGCTAATTGTGAATCAAGTCCAAGGGGAATATGAAGCTCGGGATGAAAAGATGGCAGCGTATCTCAATCAGGTGAAGACGATAGGAGGCCAATTTAAAAGCTGGGTCCTCACCCAAATACCTCGGGCTAAAAATGCCCATGCTGATTCTTTGGCCAGGCTGGCCTCTACTCCTAGTTATGATCTCAAAAGGACCATCCCAGTAGAAATACTGATGGAACCAAGTATAGTGATAGCCGAAGAGGTTATGGAACTTGATGTCTCCCCCTGTTGGATGGACCCCATCATGGAATACATAAAAGAAGGAAAACTCCCACTAGAAAAAAACGAAGCTAAGAAGATGAGATATAGAGCGGCCCAATATGCGGTCATTGATGATGTCCTCTATAAAAGAGGATACTTGCTCCCTTACCTGAGGTGCCTTCACCCGGATGAGGCCGACTATGTAATGAGGGAAATTCATGAAGGAATATGTGGAAGTCATGTTGGGGGAAGAGCGCTGGTTAGGCGAGCTCTATCTGAAGGATATTATTGGCCAACGATGAAGGAAGACACCAAGGCCTTTGTCAAAAAATGATAAAAAATTGCCAAAATAGGCATGCCAAATAAACGTGCCAAAATAGGCCTGCCAAAAAAAGGAAAGATGAGGAGAATGGGACGGACTGGCCAGATTTTAAAAAAAAAATCTTTATCTTTGATGGGTGGAATAATCTAAGGAGGATGATAAACATATTGACAAGTCTTGTAGATTAAAAAGAATGATCAAAATGGAGCTTTGGGTGTGCTTATATATATATATACATACACACATATAAACAAAGTGAGAGTGTACAAAAATACAACTAAATCAAACAAAATGGTGCATCTAAATTGATATAAAAATCAAGATCAAGCTTAGGTTCTTACCCGGATGACGAAAGGACGCCCGAAATGTCGATCAAGATGAAGAATTTCAAGCTCCAAGCTCCAAGCAAAGAGGCTCTTTGACAATGGTGGAAATGGGTTTTTTTTTTCTTTTTAGAGAGAGAATGTGCCTAGATATATGAGAATGGTAAAAGGAGTGGCTAGAAGGTTTTTGAATAATCACCCCTCCATGCCTCATTGTACACCTCGAAAAAAAAATCTTTTCTTCTTTTCTTTTCTCTCCACACCGCCCTAGACAGTTAGTTGGAGGAGAGCTAGCTCACCTTTCACTATAAAAATTTTATTTTTTGTTTTTAGCACAGTCAGTTAATATAAAGAGACAACAACTGGGGTAATACTAAATTAACTTTCCGGCCATGAAGAGTCACCCCGGCCACGGATGGAAATAATGGATTATTATTCTTCACGCCAAAACTAAGAAAGTCGGTTCAGCCATGAGAATAGGGGGCAACTGATGTGTGGGGCTATTTCATCACCGTGACACATCGAAATGGTATGTTAAGGTGGCAGCGATTGATTGATCGAGCCCGCCTAATAAAATTACCGATGTGGCAAAGAAGGCATTGAGGGTAAAGCATTAGGCCGAAGATAGACGGCCCGACTCAAAGATGTGGAAAGTTCGCTTCGGTTTAAATAAGATAGGCTTAAGTAATCACTCTGGCCTAAAATGAGCCAGGCCCTAGTGATCAATCTAGCTTAAATGAGCCAGGCCCAAGTAATCACTCTGGCCTAAATGAGCCAGGCCCTAGTGATCACTCAGGTCTAAATG
This sequence comes from Lonicera japonica, assembly GCA_021464415.1. NCBI lineage: Eukaryota > Viridiplantae > Streptophyta > Magnoliopsida > Dipsacales > Caprifoliaceae > Lonicera > Lonicera japonica. The sequence continues at coordinate 36,279,147 of CM038465.1, read as the reverse complement.
AGCCAGGCCCAAGTGATCACTCTAGCCTTAAATGAGCCAGGCCCAAATGATCACTCTGGCCTAAATGTGCCAGGCCCTAGTGATCACTCTGGCCTAAATGAGCAAGGCCCAACTAATCACTCTGGCTTTAAATGAGCCAGGCCCTAGTGATCACTTTGGCCTAGATGAGCCAGGCCCTAGAGATTACTCTGGCCTAAATGAGCCAGGCCCTAGTAATCACTCTGGCCTAAATGAGACAGGCCCGAGTGACTACTCTGGCATAAAATGAGCTAGGCCCAAGTGATCACACCTTGGCCTAAAGACCAGCTTGGCTTGGTCTGAAAGCGAATTAACTCACCTCGACCCACCGCGACACAATACTGCAAAAGGTGAATAGTATCTTCCGTACAACCAAGGACGAATCGTCGGCACATACCAGCGCTTGTCTCCTCTCTCATACGTGGCGTAACGACCTTGTACGAAGAATGCGTCTCATTGGTCCAGAGGGTATATACTCTCTGGAACACACCGCCACTCACTGTTGTATGAAATCCCCTCCACTCACTATTGTACTGCTGTCCCCTCTATGTTTTATATAAATAGAGGGATCGGCCTCATTTAGAAGGGGCGATCCTTAACTTCAAAAAATATTACTGTAGAGAGAGAAAGTCTTCTTCTTCCTTAAGAATACTAGTTGCAAAGAGAAAAATTCATATGTACTTGCCAACAATGGCCACCATGTATCCCTTCATAATAATATAGCTCAAACCCATATTTTCCTGTGTGGACGTAGCCCTCATTCCGAGGCGAATCACACATAAATGCTTGTCTCTTTTTGATTCTGCATATATCATACCCATCTCTCTTTACTGTTCATGATTATGTGTTCATTGATGTCTACTCACTCCATCCATGCCAGCATGGAGCTCACCCATTTTTAGGCACCATCAATGAGCTTAATAAAAAAAGGGGAAAAATAACTAAAGAAAAATACTCACCAATTCCTGCGATAAAATGGGACGAGACTACAAGAATAATAATGAGAAGAATAATACTCATCTTGTGCAACTTCATCCTTCCAAACCTTTAAAAGAAAATGGCCTTATTTTTTTCTTTTCTAGCCCTAAACTTTTATATATTAGATAAATTTAATGTGTTAATAGAATTAGAGGCAATTGCAATTCCTCTTTTATAACTAATTTTAGAGTACGTACAAATCACTGCAAGGTCAAATTAAAGGTCTTGTAATCAACTGCGGTCACCCCCACAGAATTCAACTAGTCAAAAGTTCGCTGCTACTTTTACAGAATGGTGGTTTCTTTGAAGGGATACAATTAATAAAAAAAATAACCTGCAGGGTAGAATGACGGAAGTAAAAAGTCATCCATGCATTAGCTAATACCCTGTCTCAGGTTGAGTTATTTATAACTTATCCCCTTAAAGTTTGACAGTTTTTACTTTTTTTTTTATATAAAATTCATTTTACATCACATCCGTCCTTAAGTTTACTCACATTTAAAATTACTTCAAAACTCAACTCGCTATTGTGTTTTTTGATGGAAAAGGCCACGTGGGTTTCACAATGACTTTGGGTCGGGGTAAATTAGGCAAACCATTATAATATCCTCCTATAGGTTTGTCTTAAAACCAAACTAAGTCAAAATCATTGGAGAAGGTGAAGTGAGTGTAAAAAATGGTAGAGAGATTGAGAGATCAAGTGAACAAATTATCGCAAATTCATCAAAATTAAAAGGTTATGTAATTAGGGAAAATAATGCAATTTACGATTTGCCTATTTTACCTCTGCCATAGAGTACATATGCAACCCATAGGGACTTTTCTGTTCAAAAATCTAACAGCGGATTGAATTTTGAATTAAAGTGAAAACATGAGTAAACTTTAAGGATAGACGTGATGCAAAATGAAATTCATGGACGAAAGCGCAAAAGTTGTCAAATTTTAAGGTGGTAAATTATAAATAACTCTTAAGTTAATAATTAATATTTTTTTTTGTTATTTAATTAATAGTTTAGCTTGTATTACTAATTATTGATTAGTAATTTTTGTGTGTGTGTTTTTTTTTAAATAATATTTAAAGGCTATCTGGACTACTAAATTGAGACGCGAACCTACCTAATAAAATTGGTATGTTCAAACGAACCAAATTTATCCATAACGTAGACAAGCAAATTCATGAAATTTTTGTAAGTCTTATTATTCAAATAATTAACTTTTAATTTAGGCGTATTGTGTTTCTAGCATATGTTAAAGGAGTTTGTGAACCGTTCATATGTTATTAATACATGCATTCGAGCCTTGTTTTCGATCTTCTTTTAATTATTTTTCTTTTGAGATTTGAGTTGTGTGTCATATTGTTGTTGTACGGTTTATGTAAAAAGAAAAATACACACTCATACGATGATCAAATTATACGGGGTTCTTTTAGAGTTAGGCCTTTTTTTAATTTATTTTTAAAGTGAGATAGTAATGCTTTACTTTCGAAGTGATAGTCTTACTTTCATCTTTGTGGATGTATCTAATTAATAGTATCTTTTCATTTTTTGAATATAATTAATGTATCAAATTTTACGATAGATCTAAAATATATAGCATCATTAACCACTAAATACATTGGAATTTATCTTTTTTGAAGGTTCATGCCTTCACCTTTATTACAATGAACAAAGGGCATGGAGGCTATAATAAATAAGAATACCTTTGTAATTTGAGATTAGAGATGAGATAAATGTGCGAAATACATTTTTTTTTTTCACATAATGCGCACTTTTAATAATTGTGAGAGGTAAAAATGAAACATAGGCTATTGGTCAAGGCTCATCTTGGAAGTTTAGTATCATGGTTGGCTGATAACCAAAGCCCTTGGGCCCATTATCATTACAGATGAGGAATTGTCTAATCGAGCAATATACGTTTGCATATTGGATGACCACCAATTAACTGTAATCAATAGCTGACCAAAACATGGGAACTCATGGAAGACCGACCAGTCCTGGTCGGCCAATGAAGAGAAGATAGTTGAGTTGGATGATAAGTAATGGAAAATAACCACTTGTGCAAATGTGAACAGGGTTAGGGACAGCTTGTATCTTAGAGTAGTGCACAAGTTTACCCTTTATAGTAATTTTCATGCCACACAAACCCTAATGTAACCGTATCTTATACGTATAAATAGGAGGGGAAACCTATTGCCAAGACATGAACTCCAATACCCTCTACACTCACTCCCACACATTCTCTTCTTCTTCCCCAAGCAAAAATCTTAATTCACTGTTGTATTATCCCTTTCAAGCTAATATAATTATCACTCACACATAAGAGATGATGTATTACTAGATTGAGAATTAAAATTACTGGAAGAATCTACCCCAAAACAAACTTGGTCTTCTCTCTACTTTATTGTTCTTAAGTGTTTATCATCTTCATCCATAATTTCTGGATGCCAAACAAGTTCACTAGGTTAATTCTCTTAAAAATGGGCTTGACTAATTTTTAGCCACCCACAATAATAAAATATCTAGGATGAAAAAAAAAATTGTAACAAAATTTACCTTTTCAAAATAAAATAAATAAATTGTGTTTCATAACAATATGTATTTCATTAGCTGTAAAACCCAGAGTTCCTCATAAAGTTGCAATAGTCTAGAGATAATTTAGATATTCCTGCCAAGGGAGGTGATTCAGTTATGTGGAGAGGTATTGCAAAAAGTTTAACTCATGTTCATGGTGGTTTTGGCTAGAAAATTGGCAATGGGCAAAATGTTTCTCTTTGGTCTGATATTTGGCTAAATTCTGATCCTCTATGTTTGTTAGTAGAGGATATAGACCCTAACGAAATATTGTGGACGGTGGCAGATATCATCACACCGGATGGTGAATGGGATGCGGCGAGAATTAAAACTCCATTACCCAGCTCTGTGTTAAATCAAATTGTCTCTTTAATGAGACCGACAGAAGCATTCAGTCATAATGTGCATGTTTGGAAAGGTAACGTGGATGGTATCATTACGGCTAGGTCGTTTTATCAGTTCTTATCCCATGACACTGAGAGGAGTAATATGCATCAATGTAAATGGGTTTGGAGGTTGCAATGCCCACAGAAGGTCCGTTTTTTAATTTGGTTGTTACTTCATGAACACTTGGCGATGAATATGTACAGAAATCATATTGGCGCGGTGGAGTCAAGCCTTTGCGACTGATGTCATACTTCGGAAGAATCCATTTTGCATATGTCACTTGATTGTCCGGGATCACGAACTGTGTGGGAAACGATGGTTCCACAGTTGAAATAGGGATGGTTCTTCAGTCGAGAGTATACTGAATGGGTGAGTCCGAATATTGAAGATCATGGAGCATTTACATTGTTACTTGAAATGGATTGGTCCACAGCGCACGTTTCTTTCCACAATTTGGCATATTTGGAGATCAAGAAACGACTGTTGCTTTTCCAATATTCCATTTTCTACCACGGGTGTTATACAGTAGGCTACTCTTTTTTCTTTAGATATGAAGATACAGCTAGTAAACATTCATGGTCTACACCTGGATCCGATCAATGGTCATTGGATTAAATCGCCTTCGGGGTGGATGGTAGCGTTTGGGATGGTAACGCAACGTACGGAGGGCTTCTTCAATGATAATGGTCAATGGATGTGGGGATTTACGGGAGCAAGCGGCGACTCTTCTCCTCTCTATGCAGAACTCATGGCTATCAAGGTTGGTTTTCAAGGGGTTCAACGACATCGATGTATGAGGGTGATTGTAGAATCGGATTCTTCAGATGCTGTCCTGTTGATTAATTAATAGCTTCCCTGATGATAATCACCCTCTTTTACAGTCCATTTTGGAATGCAAGCGTTCATTTTTTTTCATGCAGAAACGGAAGCAAAACGGAATAATATATACAAAATTAGCTAAAGATCAGCCACTGCATTTGCCTCTCTGAAGCAAAACGGAAGACGGATGTCCTGAAAAAGGAGGTCATGCAGAAATAGAGTGCTATTAATAACCAAGGAGTTAATATAGGGCATTTTGAAGTTTTTTTTCAAATTTTATACTCGGTTCTTGACAACCGAGTAAGGCATTTTGAAGTTTTTTCAAATTTTTACAATTTTGTATTCGGTCCTTCACAACTGAATAACGTATACGTTATTCAGTTGCGAATAACCGAATTAAAGTGGGAGTGTTTTCAAGAGATTTTGGGGGTGCCAACATCACCACCCTTAATATATCTATATCTATATACATAGACATAAATGTAGTAAATATTTTATGTGAACCCGTCCGTATATGGACCGGCCTTTAACAATATTTTTTATTGTCAGAATATTGGAGAGATATTTAATTTAGCAACGAAAAACTATCACTAAGCTGATAAATACACAGACTGATCCGCACCAGAAACCATAAATTTTCTTTATATATATGTAGATATGTCAGGTTGCAAACCATGTTTGTAAGCCAAAAAAAGAAAAAAAACACAAAAAACCCCCTCATATGGCCCAAATTTAAACAATATTATTTCACACACTGAATCAGTTCAAAAGCTTGCATCAATTTCTCCAATAACTTTACCAATTTCGTCAAAACTAAAACCAAATTTATCTTTTTACATATTTTAACAGTTTGTTTTTTAGTCATTCCAGAACTCATTCAAGTATATAGCTTACTTACCAAAATTTGATTAATCTAATTTAAATAATTATAAAAATTTGCTGACTCAACTGCAAATTGTATTTTTTGTCACTCTAAAGGAACCTAAGGGTGGTGATATTTACGCTCCATATATAAAATATTTTGTAACACTCCCACTTTTCATACTATCCTTGATAACCGAGTAAGGTGTCTAGTACTTGGTTCTTGAGGGCCGAGTATAAGTTTATATACTCGGCGCTTAAGGGCCGAATAAGGCATTATCAATGTTATACTCGGTGCTCAAGAACCCAGTAACATGCACCTTACTCGATTCTTAAGGACTGAATAAAAGTTGGAGTGTTACTATGTGTTTTGTGGAATGTAAATATCAACACAAATTAAAAGATCAATTTGCTTCACTAGACAAATATAATTTATTTTTGTTGACAAATATTAGACATAATCAATGAACCAAAATATTAAGTTCGCAATATTTAACAAATACCTGAATCTAGGGAGGGGATTCTGGCAACTAGTTACTGATAAGCACCATTTTTATACATATAACTTCAGGGGAAGTGAACATTGAAGCTGGCTCTCAAGATTTGGCTCTGTATAGGAATCTTGTTCCTATTAGGTTTTATATTGTCCAATTTCTTAATTGGCTTTGTATTGTCCAAATCTTAATTGGATTTGTATTATCCAATTTGTAGTAGGATTTGGCTTTGTTCAAACCTAGACCATAGGATTTATACTCTATAAATAGACCCCTTGTCATAGGTTTGATTCATGAGTTGTGTTATATTATTTACTAGCTAGATTAGAGAGTATATTTGAGAGATAATATTGAGAGCTCTAATTGGTTTGTTTTGTGCGTTGTACTCAGAATTGGTCTCATCAATAATAGCTATTACCCGGTGGATTAGTGGCGGTTTTGCCGACACCACCTAATTGCTTGCGTGCTTGGTTAGTTGTTTTCTTCTTTAGTCTCTTATTTTTCGTATTGCTTGAATATCATTAGTGCTTGTTTTTTTAATTATTGTACGCATAATTATCCGGTCGGTCCTACGCTTGTGCTAAGGCTTGTTCTAGCGGTATCTTAGCACAACAGACTCAACATGGTTTGAGTCCCAGAAGAACCAAATTCCCCCGGATCTGGCCTCCTCGTTCGACCCAAGCACTTTACGACGGTCGAAGCCATGCCTGGCAAGCACAGTAAGTCCATCGAAGGGCTCTTGATCCATTTTGGTTTCATTTATTACGGCTTCAGTGCCCACGATAATTAGGACATATGGCTTATGTTCAAAAACAAGTTGCTTCATTTCGGCTTCGAACTCTGCCTTTCCAGCTCCGCTTGGATTCCATGTTAGCACCTTGAATGATAATTAAAAAGATCGAACTCATTTGAAAATTAGACAATGTGAATAAACGACATTAATAATATACCTAATTTCATACAAGAGTTAATTACACTTTACCCACCCGAACTATACACTCGATTGCACTGTGCCATACCAACTATCAATTTTTCCAATTTTTACGCTGAACTATGAAATTTGTTGCACTTTACCCTAAGTTAATAACATAGTTAATAAAATTGACAGAATGAAGGGAAAAATAGTAAACAACATATCCCGCCAAAAACGTTTTGCTCTCTCTCTACATATGGATTGCGCTCTCTCTCTACTCTAAATCAAAAAGGAGCAAAATAGTTATGCAATTCAGACTATAAATTAAGAATCATCTCAGTAAGATTTAAACCAACTTAGAACAAGCATCAAACCCAAATCACAAGGTGGAAGATAACGGAGGTTCAAGCTTTACAGTAGAGAGAGAGAGAGCAATCCATTTGTAGAGAGAGAGAGCAAGTCGTGTAGCAATTGAGTTTGAGTACGGGTGAAAGTGCATAGGGGTTTTGATGTCATTATTCAGGATCATACAGGCTCCATTTTGTCTGACAGTTTGGCGTTTTTCGAGGTATGTGTTGATATTTAGCTTGTTGAGGCTTTGACTATTCATGAAGGTTTGGTTGCAGCGGTGCAGCTTGGTTAGTTGTGAATTTCGGTTGAAAGTGACGCTCACTCAGTGGTTTCTTTGATTAACAAGCAAAGATTCCTATCCAACATTGGAGGTATCTTAGATGACATATATAATTTAAACTCAGGTGCTCTGTCAATTTTCTATAATTTAAACTCGGGTGCTCTGAATTTCTTGAATGAAATGCCATAAGTATCATCTAAATCTAAAATCCATATTTCCACCAGTAAAGTTTCACTATGAATAGATGAAACAACTCGATGTTTCCTACTATTGATTGCCCCAATTTCTTGAATTTAGATTCCCTAATACTTCTTCATCTTTAAAATTTCATCATCATACTCTTCAATGAATCTCAAGACTAACCAAATCATAATTCAACCTCAATAGAATGAACCTTCCTATCCCCCTCAGGTGGTGTTGGGGGCGGAGCTAAAGTGGCGGCGTATAGGGTGGGGAGATGTTGGTCTTAGGCTTATGCCATTTTTCAAACTTGAGTTGAGAGAGGGAGAGAGGAGAGAGGAGTTTGGTGAATATGGGTTTGGTTCTCCATTTTGGTGAAGATGGGGAGAGAGATAACGTGAGAAATTGAGGAAAAATGTTGTTTCCCAATTTTACCCTTTATTCCGTTAATTTTATTAACACTATTACCAATTTAGGGTAAAGTGAAACAAATTTCATAGTTCAGCATAAAAATTCGAAAAATTGAAAGTTGGTATGGCATAGTGCAACCTAGTGTATAGTTCGAGTGGGTAAAGTGCAATTAACTCTTCATACAAAGAGAAACAAAGCTTAAGTATATGTTTTTAGGTGCCCTTTGATTTGATATATGAAGCTGAATTCTAAAGATTCTGATTTCAAATGTTTTTAGTTTGTGTTTGGTTTCTTTGAATTAAAAAACTAAAGTTTGTAGATACCACAATTCGTGACCCCCCGCAAGAACCCTAAAAAAACGACTATCGAAAAAGCACAGTTTTGGAGTCCGAGGCCCACCTGAACACCCGAAACTACTCTGAGGGGTTTGTTGGCTAAACAAACCTGTTTTTAAGGTGGATTATTGCGTGAAAAACCAATATGTCGCACGACAAGTTCCCTAAACATAGACCAACCACTTTCTGACAAATCAGTTTGTTAGAAGAGTCACTTCAGCCGTATGTTGCACGACATATGGCCAACTGTTGCACGACACTTGCCTTCTCTGGAGAAATGTCGAGCGACAATCCTTCCCCAGCACTATAAATAGGCCAACAACCCAAGGGTTGAAGAGAAAAGCTTGGCATCTAAAAATTCTAAGTTATCCATCTAATTTTATGGTCTTTTATCAAGTACATTCTTCAAATTCTTCGATCGTCTGATTTTTGAAGAATTATCGAATCTATTCTCGACACTTTGTGTCTCACTTCTATAATCTAGTTCTCGGAAGTATTTAAGGAGGAAAAGCTTATTATGGCCGGAGATTTCTCTGTCATATTATATTTTATCTCTTATTATTATATTTCTCGTCGGGAAGGTAAATAAAGTATTTTCTAGTATTTAAAACTAGATATCTGTGTACTTGTTTTATTACGTATATGTTATTTTGTCCGCATTTTATTTGAATAAACTTATTGTCAAGTTACAAATTATCTATTGTTTTCAAACAAAACCCTGATAAAATCATTGGTAAAACGAGAAAAGTAAGAACATTATCGTCCGATAAAACTAGATTTTCAAAACCCGGATTGATAAAACTTACTTAAGAATTAAATTCGGATATGTCTTGTCTTCCCGATAGACTATGATATATCTGATAAAATTCCCCTCAAAGAGTTCAAATTTCATATTGAATTATTCCGATAAAGATTCGAGCCTTTCCAAAACAATCGAAACGAGAAAACCGACATTATTATATGAGGAAACAATACCGAAATGTCTCTTTTAAATTCAAAAACATAAACTTTGTCATTTTTACTGCACTTTCAAAACCAAAACATCGGATCACGGAATACAAATATTTTTTTATCCCTTTTTCCGTTCCCCAAAATTAGGGTTTCTTATTCAGGAAGTAGTTGACTGTTAGTAAAAGTATCCAAGTTTTTCAACGTAGAATAAACATATAAAGCCACTAAAGACCGAAAGGATGGAATGGGTGCTTAACACCTTCCCAAACAGTAATATAGTTTCTGAACCCTATAGAATCCTGGTTCTGTAGACAACCGTGTAAAGAAATGCTTATCCGTAGCCTTTCCTCTTACACAACTATTTTGTTCATTTTCTCGTAAAACGTACTAGAGACTCTGAACGAACCCTCTTGTATCTAGAAATAAGATAGTGGAATACTCGATATGAATTATGAACACGATAGAAACAAATAGAACGACGGAATCCATTCCGACGTTTTAGAAGCCCAAACACGAGATTGAGACCTAGGGGTCACATTTGCGGATTCTCATAGTGTTGGACTCTATAACCTCAATTTTCTTATACAAATAAAGAATTTTTAATTTTATATCGTCCATTTTTGTTAGTTGGTACAAATCTTCCTTATCTGATGATTTTGCCTTAGTATCCTCTGAGCAGGTGCTCCGATTTTGGGTAGCCTCCACAATTTGATCAAAATACAAGGCTTCCTCCCAATTTTTACTTAAAAATTACCCATTACACATGATTTCAACAAAGTGCGCATAGAAGGTGTAAGAGACTCATAAAAATAACTCACAATGCTCCAAGTCTCATGACCATGGTGGAGGCAAGCATTCAAAAGTTCTTTTTACCGTTCCCAATATTTGTAAAAGCTTTCATTTTTCTTAGGTCAAAAATTTGAAATTACCCTTCTTAATGCATTTGTTTGGTAAACAGAAAAAAAAACTTTTTTAAGAACTCGACCTAGAGTTTTTGCCATGATTGAATTGAATGAGGCCTTTGAGCACTAAGCCAAAATTTTCCTTTATCTTTTAGATAAAATGGAAATAATTTTAATCGCACGACTTCCTCATTTTTATTTGGCTTTTTAAATGTGGAACAAACTTCCTTAAAATCTTTCAAATGTAAGTAGGGATTTTCGGATTCCATACCATGAAAAGTAAGGATGTGTTGGAGCATACCCGACTTCAGAGTGAATTTGTCGAGAGGATTAGCAAGAAGGACAATGTAAGAATTTTTTGCTCCCCTCGAAAGTTGAAGGTAATCCCGAATAGTCCGAATCGGACTATTCTGATTAGCATTTTATTTTTTTGAATCATTGCCGTTATCTCTATCGGATGCGATCGGTGACGATGGTGGTGATGGAGATAGAGATCTTAAAGGTGGTGGATCTCTATATGGACTTATTCAAAGATTGAGGTTCTAGAGATGTGGATCTCAAATGGATTTCACCTATAAAAGAATGTAGAAATAAGTAAGAAAAACTTATTTACAAAGAGATTATAGATACTTACAAAGCGATTTTATGTAAAACCGTGATTTAACTTTCACCGTATCCCCAGCAAAGGCACCAAAACCTTGACGCTGCGAGAATATCACGTTGCAATAAACCAAGTGCAGGTCGTTAAGTTGTAATATAACTTGGTAGTCCAAGTGTCGAACTACAAGGATAGTCAGAAAAATGTGGAATGAATCATGGATTTATGAAATTTTCTTCTTTGTAAAGTGGTTTAATTTTAGAATAGTAAATGGAAATTGATGGTGAGTGTAACAAAATTTAAGAAAAGGCTAAAGCAATCAAAAAATCAGTTTGCTAGCAAAGTTAAGTGAGGATGATCTCATACAAGGTTTTAAAATGCATTTCCTAAATGGAGAGCATACTACACTTCTTTAAAGCAAGGGTACAAAGTAAAAGCAACTTATTCCTGTATAATGCCATACCAAGAGAGGGTGTAATCAAGACTCAACCGAGCATGAATTTCTAACCATTATCTCGTAGCAAAGGGTGCGAAGCATGAGCAACTCATTCCTGTATAGTGCTAAAACAAGCTATTGATACGAAATTCTTTAAATAAAAGATATAATATTACTAATCATTTGAGAACTCATGGTTAGTTTCCCTTTTAGGCAATTGACTTATTTAAGATAATGATCAATTAATGAGTTAACTCAAGAATCTTAATAATTCCTTTGTCTAAGCTTGCAGTAGGAGACAAAATCAACCGATTTAGACTTGTTTGATAAATATACAGTGAATCCTTGATTAATGGTGTGGTGTTGTTTATGACATAAACTTAAAGATCCTCCTTGGTCACAGCTTAAATAAGAAGGTGATGAGTCTAAAACATCATATAAAGTGTGTAAAGCACTCAGCATATCATTAAGAGTGTCAAGGATTGAAATCCCAAATTTATGGTATTTTTATTAAAGTCAAGAACTCAATATACTTGATATAGGAGGCAAATCTTTCATAAATGGGATGAACACAACCTTTCAAGAAATAAATTAACAAGTGCATTATCTCCCCATTTATGCTTAAGAACTAAATATACTTAGCATATAAAGTTAAATCATCATATGAGAATTTCTTGTAAGGTTGTGGAATGGTTGATTAAATGGAAAGGGAGAAGGATTCATAAATATTTAACAATACAAACCAAGAAATAAGATCAAACTCACATAATAATCACTTTGCAAACTTCATCTTTAGGCTTAGCAAATGATTTATTCCATAGTAGATGTAGAGACAAAAATTATAAAAATGAACTCTATTTCTCTTCAAATGAAAATTAAAAGCTTAAAGCTAAATAAGTATAAGAGATGTCTCTCATTCTAATCTAGGCGCAAATATTGTCATGCATAAGCTCTTTCTCGGAGCCGCTTGACGCGTTTATTGTTCTAATTCTGCCTAATTATCCACTTATCTCGAGATTAGTGTCTTAGCGAGTTTGTATTTAATATCATCCCGCTAGGGGTGCTTTTGTTGTGTTTCTATTTGTTTTTAGACAAGGGATGCAATGGCCTTCAAGGAATCGACCAAATGCAAGCTCAAGTCTTGCAAAAGTGTTAAGTTTGAAAAATCCAGAACCATGATCGATCATGGTTTAGCCATGATCGATCATGGTCCAAAGAGCATCAGGAAGAGTACCCCATGATCGATCATGGGTTGGCCATGATCGATCATGGCCTGGCGAGTGGACCTACTACCAGCTCCTTTTAGCTTTTTTTCGGAGATTTTTGTCCTTAAGATATTTGTCCTTGTTTATTTTATTAATTAATGTACATTTTTGCTAGTGCTTAGTCTAGGAGATCATGGGAGATGAGAGGATCTTAGTTTTTTATACACATAGAAGTTCTAGAGAGAAGGGAGAGCTCAAGTTGTATCTTTTCTTCATTTTCTCTTGTAAGTTCTTGTTTTGTAAGAATGATTTCTTCTTCTATAATATTTATTCTTGCATTTATTATGGAGTAGTCTTTTACTAAGGTTATGAAGATGAATCGCGATATGATTTTCGGTGATTATTAACTCAATCTATGTTTAAAGTGTGTTAAATATTTGTGAATCTTTTTTCCTCTTCAATAATTTCATGTTATGAGTTTTTTAGGTATTTTCATCTAAATATTAGACTTTATATGCCTTGTATATTTAGTTCTTGTTGATTAATGAAAATACAACATATTTATATGGTTCTAACAAGCTTGTAGCTCATTTCCCCTATTTATGGATTTTTGTTCCTTTTTGTAGAGAGTACGAAAAGTTCTTAAAAATTACATGGATGGTTTAAAAATTTGTTTAGCTCATCTTTGATTCATTTGTTGATATATTGAGTGCTTCTTACACTATATGTGATACTTAAACTCTTTATTGTCTTTCCCAAATGATAATTGATAAGTTAATGAATTTATTCCATAAATATCGGCTCGTTTCATAGTAAAGATTCTCCATTTAATTTTCATTCTTTTAAACAATGAGATTTCATACACATGCTTCATGTTATACCTTTTTACTACGAAATTATCATTTATGTTTCGGATTAGCTACATCGGGAATGGGTTGTTTCACTTCACACCCGTTGCTAAGAAATAAACTCGATAATTTCATACTTGATGGAAGTTGGTCATTTTTCTTCTCGATATAGCTTAAGTCGGGGAATGAGTTGCCTTGCTTCGCACCCCTTTGCTATTAAAAAAATCATCAAATTCCCCATATCTCGAGAAATGTTGTGTTAACATCTTTGTATGAGTTATTGAACACCGTTTATTGAATCGCGAACAACTTCTGAATACCTTAGTGTTTTCTTACTAATTTTCACAACCGTTTTACATTTTCGTTGTTTCACAACCAATCCAACTTACAAAACTAAAAAAACCGTAAAATCTGTAATTCATTCCATTCCTTTTCGACTATCCCTGTGGATCGATACTTGGTCTTCATAGACTATACTATAACTTGACGGGCCTGCACTTAGGCTACCACAACGCGATATTCTATCGACGTCATTCAACCTAAGAGTAATTAACTCTTTTACTTGTGGGTAATAACACCTATTTATACAAAATATCTCCTTTGAGATTGAGATATTGCCAAATCTATCTCCCAATACTAGCCAAAAAGGGAAAAAGTGGAGATGTGACAAAAAGCAAAAAAGCAAGGTGCCAGATCAATCTTGGTGTAGCCTAGATTGATCTAGCTGCTAGGAACAACCCCATGGCCAATCATTGGGGGGCTAGATTAATCTCAGAATTTTTTTGCCATCCCTAGATTGATCATTGTGTGAACTAGATCAATCTACCTCTTTGACTTCTGTTGACTTTTTGCCTTAAAAGTCAAATATTGCTTGTTTGATCATCATTTTTTTGTCCAATGCATTTCTCGACATCTAAAGGCACAAAACATGCCTTTTCAAACAATGTTATATACAAAAATGCTACGAGACTAATCGCGAGATAAGTTAGGAAATCAGGAAAATTAGCTAAATAAATGTGTCAATCGACTTCAAAAAAGAGCACATGAATGACAATATTATGCGTTCATTACCAACAAATAAACAATATGTTAGATTTTGAACTAAAGTAACAATGGGATGAAACTTTATGGCTGGATTTGGTAAAATGAAACTTCATGGATCAAAGTGAAAATTTTATCAAGCTAGCTTCATGGGCTAAAATGTAATTAATTCCAACAATTTGTTTGAAAGCATAGAAATAGAAGGAAAAACAAGCTGTAGCTAAAGGTTTTTCTTTGAAGATAATATGAAGTGTACAAGATGAGCTTTGTTATTGCCTTCATCATTCTCCTACTCTCAGTTATTTTGATCCAATCCGTAACAGCAGCACGACTTGCAAAAAGTAAGTATTTTCCATACCATTAATTCGCATGCAATTTTTTTTATAATTTTATGCATTCATCTTAAAATAAGTCTTTCTTATATTTGAGAATATAATCAATGATCCCATTCAGAATAAGTTGCATCTTTCACCATCTATTTAGATTCTAAAAACATATTGATAAAAAAATATATGGACTCAATATGGAATTGATTCGTTGTAATTTATTGATTTAATTTAGTTGTACAGTTAAATATCATAGAAAGAAGATTTGGTTGTTTTCGCAACATGATCCTGTAGAATTGTTTTTAACAGCTTTCATATATAAGTACCACAAAGTTAAAGATGAGCTCTTAATTTAAGATCGAAGAAGTATTGCTTTATCTTTCTTTATTTTATTTTCTTCTTACAATTTGCAAAGAATAATATACTAATATATGTGCGTGTAGGATGTCTCTATTGAATTTGATATAAAACTAACAAACCTTAAAAGAAATATATTATATCAAGTAAAGTAATTAAACAGAGAAAAATATTGGACCTCGTTTTGTTTTAAAACTGTAAGTTAAAAGGTTATAAAATATTTTTTTTATACATTTTTCATAACTTTTACCTAAAAAATATTCACGAAAAAAGAGAAAAAAAGTCCAAATATATAATGAAAAATTTAGCCAAGAAACAATATTTACCCCAAAACACCATTTAATTGGCTTACTGGTCAAACAAAAATATGTGAGAGTTTTCTTTTTTCCTTTGTTTTAATTGGCCATACTTTCCACTTGAAAAGCTATGGACTCAATTACGCTTCCAGTTCATTAAACTTAATAATACTTGGAGACTTGATTAATCATTCAAATTAAAATAAAACGTTTGTTCACGGAAGAAAATTATTTACAAAATGTTCTTAATTTAAAAAGATGTAAGTATGTATCTGAGTAGTGGTATTTCTATTCAATGGGTTCATATACTTACGAACATGTGATGAGAATGTCAATCCGGTGTTCAACCGTAAAGGAAGAAGGAGAAATGACTGTTAAGAGTTAAATTCGGGATGACTTGCCAAAACGGAAAGCACCTACCGCATCCTTGGAATGTACAGATAATATCAATATATATATATATATATATATTATGGAAATCATCTCTACCAAATTTCACTAAAAAATTCAATAATTTACCCCCCTCAAAAGAGGAAGTATGATATTTAGTTGAAGAAAGTATGTAGTCCTTCAAATTAGAGACACTCGGTAACTACAATTATCTTTTCAAGAAATGCAGGTGGACCATGTTCAGGTTCAAGCGTTTTCGGATGCAATCCGTGAAAAGGAGGCATTCCATAAATCATGAAATGAGGATCATCATGTACAATGTATCATCATGTAATATATATATTTCCTATCTATTTAAATAAGGTGAATAAAAATGGATCAGAATTTACCCCAAAATCTTACTATTTTAATATGATGATGGAAAGGAAATAAAGTTCTTTCGATTCTTTAGATGGTTGGGAATGTGCACACGTTACTAGGTATTAGAGTTCGGAACATTCAACCTAAAGTCAATCGGCTATGGGTACGTGGAGTTGCACCTTTATCTCATATGTTTCTTTACCATATTTCAATTTTTTTGTTTTGGGACTTGTAGTATAACTAAAGAAATTGCAAGTAATTTTCAGATGACAACCTTTTTTCTTCCTTGAGGAACCAATTTACTAGAAGGCTTAAGGGAAAAATTCTCCATGAACATATTGGCTTTGCTAAGGCAAATTAATTTCGGTTTAACACTTTCCATTTGAAAGGGAGTGGTAGAAATCATATTTATATTTTATTATGTTTCAAATTTACAATATATGATTGTGTCCGCTAGACTTATATTATGATTAATTTGATTGTGTCGCTTTTTATCTTCTTATTTATGTTTAATTTTTAAATCTTGTTGTCTTGAAGCTAGTTAGAAATGTCATTTTTGGTGAATTAATTCAATGGTTTTCCCAATTGGCAAAAACGCCGAAAGACTCAATTTGGGAAAAAAGTGAAAGAAACACAAATGACTAAGTTAAAAGGCCAATAATACTTCGTTAAAATTATTTTCATATGTTTGATAATATATCATTTATGCTTGACCATTGATTGGTTGGAATTAGTATTTTGTTAATAACTGTGAAAGTCAAATGCTCACTTCTAATTTGAGGAGATAATATGACTAAATATTATCTCTAATTATTGTTTTGATGTCGTAAATGGGAGAACTAAGATAGCGGTTGATAATATTTGTGGCAAAATTAGAAGGTAGCTCTAGATTCGGGCTTGAGCTCTGGTGGTTAATAACTTTTACATAACGTAACTTCAACTTAATCAAACATTAAACATTGATATTTTTCTGCTATAAATTAAATTTGACATCTTTACTATGTTTTAGAAAGGAAATGTGACTATAAATTTATGAAGAAATGAGTATTTAAAAACAAGTCGGACCATATAAAAGGTTGACAAATACAATGATTGTATGTGCATTAGATGGAATTTTTTTTTCACTAGCTGATAACTTACTTAAATCAATTAAGTGCGTAAAAGTTTTAATCAAATATATGACATATACTCAAACACAAAACGATGAAAAATACAACCATTGCATTTAGGAAGGAGGTGTTTTGACTGATAACATCTGACAAATAATGTGCATTGTCGGCCTTGATTGAGGATTGCTATTTAAACATGCTTTTGCTAGTGCTATGATAGATAACAATAACTCCTCAGCTTCGTGTGATGGACATGGAAGGCATTCGTCCAATGCATCTTTAATTTGCATGTTTTTATTTGACTGAGATGATAGTGAAGTGATGTAATCTCCCGGATGCTTTCCTTTAATCACTTCCAAAGATAATACTCCAAAGCTATACACATCACACTTTTCAGTTACTTTCATTGTGTAAGCAAGCTCTACAAAAGAGAAATACATAGATTTGTTATATATATATGATATTATTTTATGCTACATGAGTATATGGGTTGCATAAAATATCTAAAATACCCTTGACTAATTTAATTTTCTTAAAAAAATAATCAAATGATGATTTGACCTATAACATCTCCCAAATGAAAGGTAAAGATTCCAACCACTCAAACAAGAACATTTGTAAATTATGTTTACAAGATTCTAATATTACATAGCAAATGCAAAATATATAAACTAATATACCTGGTGCAACGTATCCATATGTTCCGGCGAGAGTGCTCCAATTTGATGAGTCTGCCTTCAAAATCTTAGCTGTACCAAAATCAGAAACACATGCCTCGTACTCAGAATTAAGCAAAATATTCTTACTCGATATGTCTCGATGAACAATTGGGGGAGAGCAGTCGTTGTGCATGTAAGACAAAGCATGAGCAACGCCCTTAATAATGTTCACCCTCTTTTTCCAATCTAATTTCCTTGCCTCTTCTTCTTTACTCAATATTTTGGCTAAGCTACCCTTTTCAAGGTAGTCATAAACCAAAAATGAGTGTCTAGCATGTGAACAGAATCCATGAAGCTTCACAATATTTCGGTGTCTTATTTCAGTCAATACTTTTATCTCATTCAAAAAAGAGTTGCGGTCAGCTATGTTAAAAACTGAGTGAAGTTTTTTCACAGCTACAACAGTGGCCGATTGCAAATTCACTTTGTAAACAGTGCTGAATCCTCCTTCTCCAATACAATATTGGACATCAAAATCATTTGTGGCCTTTAAGATTTTCTTGTACATTGACTTTCCATCGAAACTAGATATCGAAAATATATCTTGATCCTGTGCATCTCTTTCCTCCTTTTTTGACTTCCTTCTTCTTTGCTCATAAATGTTGAATAATACAACAAATGCAAAAAGAAGTAAAAGTGATACCACAAGAGGGAGTACCACTATAAGAATGATTTTATAGTTCTTTTTTGCTTTGTTCTTTGACGCAGTGGTAGGGTTCGCACAAGGTTTCAACCCTTCAACCTTTCCACACAGACCATTATTCCCTCGTAATACATC
The DNA here is from genome assembly GCA_021464415.1 of Lonicera japonica. Lineage (NCBI taxonomy): Eukaryota > Viridiplantae > Streptophyta > Magnoliopsida > Dipsacales > Caprifoliaceae > Lonicera > Lonicera japonica. The sequence continues at coordinate 36,260,234 of CM038465.1, read as the reverse complement.
GATAGATGCATTTGCAAAAACTTTGCTATTTGGGATAGAACCATACAGTTCATTGTAGGAGATGTCAACATATAACAAAGCATTCATATCATTAAAAGAATTTGGAATCTCACCTGAGAGTTTATTGCGAGAAAGATTCAACTTCTCCAAACTCTGCAAACTTTGGATTTGAGAGGGAATCTCCCCTGTCAATAAGTTACCACTCAAATCAAGAGTGGACAAGTGGAATAATCTGGTAATCTCCATTGGAATTTCTTGGCTGAAATTGTTGTTACTCAAGTTCAAGTTAAACATATTCAAGTAGTTCGAAAGCTTTGCCTGTATGGACCCACTTAATCTATTTTTGGACAGATCAAGGTACAACAACTCAGTTAATGATTCGAGTTCTCGAGGAATATTTCCAAAAATTGGTTATCACTTAAAACCAACCTCAACAAGTTCTTCAATTTCCCAAATTCCTTTGGAATCTCCCCAACTAAATTATTTGACGAAATATCAAGTACAACTAGTTGAGTCAAATTTCCAAACGATAGTGGTATGCTACCAGTGATGTTGTTCCTCGCAATTTGTAAGTTAGTCAATTTTTCACACTTACTCCAATTATCTGAAAGATGACCATAAAAATTGTTATCATTTAGATACATCAAGTCCAAGTTTGGATAGACACCAAAAGTTTCGGATATGTTTCCTGTGAATTGGTTTTGATCAAGGCGAACTCTTATTAGGCTCGAGCAATTTCTCAAACTTTTGGGAAAAGGGCCAGTAAGATTGTTACTGTTTACGGTCAAGTTTTAAAGCTTACCGCCATGGCAAATATGTTCTGGAAAATAACCGGAGAGTCTATTCTTGTCTATTGCAAGTACAATCAGTTCAAGCCTTCCCAATTCTTGTGGAATGGGACCAAAAAGTTGATTGTCGCGAAAGAACAACATTTCAAGATTAGTGAGGTTACCAAGTGAAGAAGGAATAGAACCAGTGAGTTGATTAACGTTCAGGCGTAGGTCAATTAGGTACCTCAATTTTCCTAGCTCTTTAGGTATCGTACCCGTGAGCTGATTATTGTACAAATATAGAGAAGTCAAGGATTCTAGATTACCTAGTGAAGGTGGAATTGATCCAGAAAGATTGTTCGTGTCAAGTGCTAAAATCTTAAGTGATTTCAAATTCCCTAGTTCAGTGGGAATGGAACCGGTTACTTGGTTACTTAATAGGTAGAGCACGGTTAGGTTATCCAAGTTTCCAAAACTTGATGGGATGGAACCAAACAGAAGGTTATTATTTAAGAAAATCTCAACAAGATTGGTGAGACTCCCTATTTGTGGAGGAATGGCACCGGTGAGCTTATTTTGGTAGAGATATAAATAAGCCAAATTGCTTAAATTTCCAATAGAAGAGGGAATTGGACCATCAAGATTGTTGGTATACAATGCGAGCTCATTAAGAGACGTTAGTTGACCTATCTCACTAGGAATGGAGCCATTAAGCTGACATTTAACCAAATGGAGGACTTCAAGATTAGTGAGCAAGCATATTTCGGGTGGGATTATACCAACAAAATTATTACTAGACAAATCGAGATACACAAGTTTAGAGAGGGACGCAATTTGAGGTGGGATGGTACCAAAAAATTCATTTTGGGTGAGATCAATGTACTCGAGATTAGGAAACGATGTGAAAGAAAAGTTGTAAAGCGTACCTTTTATGATAGACATTGAAAGGTTTAACCGATTTACGCTTCCCTCGAAATTGCAAGAAACTCCAAACCAAGTGCATGGACTCACACTTGTACTTTGATTTGAAGAAGAGTTTGTGGAATTTTGCGGAAGAAGTGACTATGAGGAGTCAATAGGATTGTTTGTTCTTTCGAGGGTTGATTTCCATTGAAGAAGAGTATTTGCTTCTTCAATAGAGGCAGAAGCAGTATTGGGTGATGAAGAGAATGTTACAAAAAACAAGACTACGGATAATAGAAAGGAGAGAGGGTTTGGAAAGGCCATAAAGTCAATAGTTTTTGTTTGATGTATATAATACAAGTATTCAAGCTATTTATATTGAATTTATCTGCAGAAAATTGTAATAATTGTCAAGGCTAATTAAAGCTTTTTCAAAGTCTTCTTAAGCTTGATTCAATTTTCTACGCGTGAGGCAATATGTCCACCTGCTTATGTTTTCTTACTTGACTTTTATGACTCGTTTGGTTCAAGATTTAAAACATTCTGGAAATGCAAAATTCCATTTTGAAACAATTCTCGTGTTTGGTTTAAGTTTTAGGTCCGGAATAAATAATTCCATGAACCAACTTTCCACCCAAATTCTCCAATTTAAATCATAAGTAATAAGCCATTACCGGTGGACATCTATTTCAATTTTTCTTGTTAGGACTAAAATAACTCTCTTCCTTATGAATAAATAATTCTTTTTCTATCTATGTATGAAAATATTGTTTGGAAATTTTTTTTTAGTTATGTTGCTGCAAAAAAAAAAATTATTTGGAACTTTTTTCTTTTCTTTTTTCCTGTTGTAATTTTTTTTTATTACAAAAATTGTAATTTTTGTAGGATAGTGATTAGTTAGGCATGTGTAATTTTTGTAATTTATTATAGTAATTGTCCATTTTGAAAAATTAGTAGGAGATGTCTTCTCATCTTATTAAAGGAAGGGCATTTCTGTAATTGATACTTTATTCCATTCATATTCCCGGTTAAACCAAACATAGTAAAAGTAATGTAATATTTCATAATAGAGTATTCTTGTTTGAGCCAAACATCGGCATGTCATCTTAGATGCCAGAAAAAAAGCTTTCTAGAAATCAAGTATATCCATTCCATTATCAAAACTCGAACCAAACGAGCCCTTAAAATATCCACTTTATTCTACGACTAAAGTAATGATATATAATATTATAATCCACATATGTAAATAAACTGAACATGAATTCAAGACTTATAATGCAAGGTATGATTAAGATAGTGCTATTTAGTGCTATTTCTCCTATCATATATTTTAATAATATTTCTAAAAGTAAAAGTACGCAAACTATCTAAAAGTTATTTTATAATTGTAAAAGAGGCAAAAACAACTATCTAAAAGTCAGTAACCATTTTACGCTATATATTTTTAATTTTTCTGTTTTCTTATGAAAAAGTATGAGAGAAGAAAAAAATTACTAATTGATTAAGAAAGAACATAATATTATGTAAGAGCCACGCTACATATAGACAGTGGCTTCACAATCTATTCTCTTTTATTTGTCACATTAACTTCCTGTATCAATAGTTGCACATGATGCAAAATACTTCTAAATTTTCCTGGGGAAAGTTGTTATCTACAAATATATCTATGGCCTATTTTATTGGTCCGGGTTCTTCATTTCATCTGATTATATGGTTTCACAATGTACTTGCACTGGCGAACCATAATTTTTTTCGTACAATGTAAAAGAAATAGAAGAAAATTATAATTGATAAAAATGCAATTAATAAAATATATCATTACCTACTTTATGTAATTAATAAAAATGCAATAGAAGAAAATTATAATTGACCTTGCTTGACCTCACATTTTGTTATTTTAAGAAACTTTATAGGGCCAAATTATATATATTATCTCAATTTTTTTATTACATAAAATATATTTCTACAAATTTTTTAAATTGAGTGGGGTCAATGGACCCCACATTAGACTATAATACCACACCTGTGTTACATGCATTGCTTTGTTTTTGAATGATGCATGTCCAAATGTGCAATTAATATGTATATGTGCATTGCATGTTGCATGTGTGTACATAAATGAGTTGTACTATTGATGTGAAAACACCAAGTCGAGAAATTAAGACTGTTTTAATGTCCATTCTCTTATCTTTGTTAGGAAAATCGCCCGCCAGTGCGTGTTTGTTGTGTTATGTGTTTAGGTCAGGCAATGGTTTTTTTACGCGCTGTACGTCGTCTTTACTCCCTAGATAATTTGTTATATTTTATTTTTCGTACAATGATAATTGTTTTATATTATAAAGACACTTAACTTGATTATTTTGGGTTTGCTCGACTACCAAGTACTTATTCGAGTTTAGTGATTAAAATGTTACATTCACTAAAAAGCAGCAGCAACAAGAACTCAAAAACTATAGGGTTTTTCCATTGTGTTTTCTTTAGTCAAGGAGGCCTTCAAGAAACGACGGCTTTAATACTTCATCTCTACCGCTAGATCAAAAGAATTGCTTCACAACCTATTCCTTTTTCTTTGTCACTTTAATTTCATGTATCACAAACATGCAAAATATTTCCAAAAGTTACACCTACAGCTATGGTCTCTTTTCTTGGTCAACATACACGCGTTACTTTTGTTTTAATCGATGCATGTCCAAATGTGCAATTAGTATGAACATATACCTGTGCATTGCACTTTGTGTATACTATTGTTGTGGGAAAACACAAGTCAAGAAAGACTTAATGTTTTGGGGGCCATTCTATCTGTTAATTTGTTAGGGAAAATTCCCTTTGCATGTGTTTGTTGTGTTATGTGTTTTGCCAGGACAATAACTTTTTTACACGTTTACGTTGTCTTTACTCCCTATATAATTTGTTAAATCTTATTCTTAGGACAACAATAATTGTTTTATGTTAGAAAGACCGTATTTAACTCGATTACTATGGGTTCACACTATCACTAAATACTTATTCAAATTTAGTGATTAAAATGTTACATTAATTAAAAAAATATATGGTAGGATTTTCCACTGTGTTTTCTTCAGTCAAGGAGTGCAGTATTCAAATCCACGAAGGAGGTCTTCAATGCAAGATGACGTTAAAACCTCATCAAACTAAAACGGTGTAGTTTCGGTCTGTTTTAAAGTTAACAATTAATGGCGTGGCTTAATCTTGAGACAAAATCAACATCACCAGGAAAGCGGAAAAGTAACATTAGAGGAGAGTGCGGATCGATATAAGGTTTTTTTTTTTTTTTTTCCCTCTAAATCTCTAGTCAAGGGCTAAAGTGGAATTTTTTTCTATTAGGAAATTGCAATACGTGAGTGATCAAGCAGAGTTATTAATGATATAAGAAGGTATTATATTTTTACTAATTCTTGTATAAATAGTAGATTATATCAACATATTAAAATGATAACATGAATGTTTTATATAAGCAAATTTTTGGTATAAACATTAAACATAATTACAAAAAAAAAAAGATTTAAAATTGTCAGATCAATAAAAATATATAATGATAAAGGCAGCCAAATAAAGTAGAGTTTAACCAGTCAAATAAAATAGAATATAAATGTGTTTGGAGTTGTAGTAGTTTAGTTTATGTAAATCTTAAGACCCTCTAATTATTGTCCTAAATATAAGATGTTTAATCAATTGGTGGTAATTTAATCCAAATTGGATACTTAGTATCAAAATCCAAAATAATTGAAACCAAATAACCCAACTCTAAATCACCGTATTTCAATCGAACATAAATGGATGAAATTCGAAACCCCTACACAATAAAACTATGTTTTTAAAAATAATAGAGTAAATGACTCTAGGAGCTCTTAAATTATGACCCAAGTTTTAATTTGGTCATTAAACTCAATTATGTGTCAACTAAGTCCTGAAACTATATATATTGAATATCAACAGCCCTTCCGTCAAAATTAGCCATTACATCACATCGAATTGGTGTACGTGCATCTTACATGCCTCTTTTCAAGGGCATTTATGTCCACAAAAAATTTGGTACTTTTTTAACAAACATCTTACATGCCTTCCTATTAATTTATGTGTACACACGCATATATAGATTTGGGTTTACATCTAATTACCCATGGTTGGAGAGAGAGAGAGAGAGAGAGAGAGAGAGAGAGAGAGAGACGTGGAGAAGAAGTGGTGGGGGCCTCCGTGGCCCTGTCCGACTCTCTCTTATTTTTTAATTTATTATTATATTAATTTAGTGACAAAATGGCTCTTTTACAAAGGGTTTAATTGACACAAAACTAAGTTTAAGGGCCAAGTTGAAACTTGGGTCATAGTTTAAAGGCACCTAGTGTCATTTACTCAACTAAAGGCATATTTGTTTACACGAAAAGTGAAAAAACACATAAGTCATTCATACTTTTATATGGTAAAAATAATTGCAAGGCATTATGTATTTATGTTCGAAAGTAAGAGTTAAATTATAGTGTGTAGCTCTTTTTTTAGAATACTATTGACATGCATCATGGATTCCTATTTAATGTACTTTGCGAAGTAACATACAAATGTACCAATATTAAATATGAAAAATAATCATTATACATGTGAAACTTATTTTATTTTAAAGCTCGAGAACAAAGTTGATCGAATCAAGAGACCTTTTCTTAAAAAAAAAATAGGTGGCCTATTGGCTTGTCTTTTATTGTGATTATGTTAAGAATTACTCAAATTACTAAGCGAAGTTTTTAAAATGTAAATTTTTTTTAGTATATAAAATTTGGAAAAACAATAAATAGTAACCGCGTTAATTTAAAGAAGAAAATTATCCAAATGAGATCTAACTACACCAAAATGCGAGAATTCTCACGGTTATAAACCGTGACAAAATGACCTTGTCACTGTTACAACTCGTGGCAAATGTGATTAGGCACTATAAATGGATAATGGTGTTTCGGTTTACTATCGGTCTCGCCGACACAACAATATGCTCTTTGTCACGATTTAGAACTGTGACATATTTCACTGTAAGGTCTCTATTTACTCTAAACTTGTCACGGTTCAAAATCGAGAAAATATTTTTTTGTGTGACCTCGTTGCAATGGTTTTTGACTGTGACAATGTGTTTTCATAATTTAAAAATTTTAAAAATGGAATTTCAGAAAATTTTAAATCCTTATACAATATACCTACAACAATAAAAAAATTCAAGCAACAATATTAAATTTGGTAGAAATTTATAACACTATTTTAGTAATATACATTTCATTGCAATTAATCTTTATAATTAATTACATTATTTGAATCAATCTTATAAAAGTCACAAATATACCTACCTATTCAATAGTGCTAACACTTAAAATACATAAACATTCTTAACTTGTAAACAACTAATGTAATCTAATGATTAAGAGGGCGAATAAACACCATACCTAGAAGCAAAATGTGTTTATCCAATATGCATGTTTGATATATATATATATATATAAAAACTTTAGGGAACTGGATAGCAACATGTATTCATACTTCTCTCTTTAAAATAGTACTATAGGGTACCTAATAGCAATTTGTACTCACTCTTTAATAATTGCATAGCCAATTAATGGGCCTTGCTGATCGAGTCGTGCTTAAGCTTTTGGGAATGTGATGCCGGTGGAAGAGGTTTTTTGTAATAGTGGAATTTTTTTAGATAATGTTATTGTACACTAGACTTGGTGGCACGGTTAGTACATATGTATGCAATAAACGTAGTAATTTTTCATATTACCTAAAGATTTCTAAAATAGAGTAAAGCATCTAATGTTGTTCGGTCAAATGTAATAAGTTTTATCTATCGGACTTCAGGTCATAGATTTAAGTCCATATTTAAGCATAATTTGACATCGCAATTTTCAAAGCGAGATGGGTAATTTTGTAAGTTCATAACCTACTAAACAATCCAGAGAGCCAACACTAAAATCTTTGACTTAGTAATCCATGGCGACTAAGGGTTTTATGTCATGCTATTAGAGAGATTTGCAAGTTTTTCGTTTTAAGATCTAGGGATTCAAAGGTCCTATAGATTTTAAGGGAGAGTCATTGATTGCGATTGGGAATGGGACAAGCGAAGTGGTTGGCATGGCAATAAGAGAGATAGCTAGACGAGGGTAAAGGACTATAATCAAAGTTGTAGAATAAGGCGACAAGTAAGCCTTGGAATGGAATATGTAGAGCTAGACCAACTGCGGTTGGAATGTGCAATCAAATAGTGACAAGGCAGGTGCATAATTTATGTAAGACAATTGACGCCGCGAAAATGCCACATTGCGTTAACTCAAGCATAGTTCCGTCAAGTAGTAATATAGTCTCGCTATGTCCAAGTGTCGATCCACTGGGATAGTTTGAAAGATGTGGTATAGATCACATATTAAAGGATTTTTTTTATTTTGTAAAGTAGTGGATTTTGAAATAATGTAAAAAATAAAGCGGTTGTAAAAATACTAAGAAAGCACTAAGGTATATGGAACTTGCTTGCAACTCAAGAAAAGGCGATTTTAATCTCATACAAAAAGCGATTACAATCTCATATAAAAAATTCAAACATGTTATTCTAAAGAATAGAGATCATGTTATAATTGTCAATAGCAATAGGTGTGAAACAAAGCAACTCGTTCCCAGTATTAAGCCATATCAAAAGAATATATAACAAAGTTCCACCAAAGTATAAATTTATTATCCATATCTGAGAGCACCAGGTGCAAAGCAAAGCAACTCATTCCCATATAAAGCTAAATCGTGATAGTGATGATAAATTCATCCATAATAGGTTCAACAATGAGCAAGTATTTGCAAACTCATGATTCAAATAATAGAAAACTAAACAATGAATCCTTACAACAGAATCGTCTTATTTCATTCATGAATCTTCATCGGTTTTGTGCATTCCATAATTTCGGTATCTTGTCGTGACAAGATAATTGATGATGTCCACATATCATGGCAATGATGACAATGATAGAAATTGCTCATCAGGAAAAGAATCTTGAATCGACTTTCTTCAATGTTGTTGGTAAAAAGAAAGGCGAGATAGATGATCGGCTATAGCATTTTCTACTTCTTTCTTGTCTTTGATGCAATGGTGGAATTCTTAGAGCAATATAATCCATCTCAAAAACCTAGGCTTGGCAACCTTTTTTTTATTTTAAAAGATACTTCAAAGCTACATGGTTTGTGAAAATCACTATAGGCGATCGAATGAGGTAGGATTGAAATTTGTTTAACGCAAAGACAATTACCAAGAGCTCTTTCTTTATCGTGGTGCAAGTCATTTGCGCATCATTTAGGATCCGACTTGCAAAGTAAATGACAATGGCTTTTTTATCCTTCCTTTGACCAAGTACCATACTAATTATATAATCACTTGCGTCGCACATGAGCTCAAAAGGTAAACTCCAATCGGGTGTTTTCATTATAAGGGCGGTAGTGAGCAAATGCATAAGGGAAGTAAAAGCTTATTCGCACTTAACATCCCATTTGAATGGAGCCTCCTACAAGAGGAGGATGCATATCGATTTTGAAATTGAACTGAAATTCTTGATAAACCTCCTATAAAACCTGGCATGTCCTAAAAATAATCCTACATCTTTTAGATTATTGGGCGTAAGAAGCTTTACATTAAACTCAATCTTCAGTTTATCAACTTCAATCCTATTCTATCAGATGATATGCCCCAACACGATTCCTTTGGCCACCATAAAATGACAACTTAAGACTAATTGCTTTTCGACACATCTCTCGAAGACCTGTTCAAGGTTAAACAAATAATTGTCGAATGATTTACCATAAACGGTAAAATTATTGATAAATACTTCCAAAGTTCGTTCCACCAAATTGCTAAAAATGCTTAGCATGCACTATTGAAAAGTTGCCAGTATGTTACATAATCCGAAGGACATTATTTGAAAAGTGAATGTACTGAAAGGACATGTAAATGTGGTTTTTTCTTGGTCATCCAAATCAATCTTGATTTGGTTGTACCCAGAAAATTTGTCTACGAATGATTAAAATTCATGTTTAGCTACCCTCTCTAAGTTTGATCCCAAAAGGGAAGGAAAAATGATCTTTACATGTCAGCTTATTAAGTTTACAGTAGTCAATGCACATGCGCTACCTAGTGGTGATTCTTTGTGGAATCAATTCATTGTGCTCATTATTGAAAACCGTAAGTCCGAAATTTTTTTGGTACAACTTGGGTTGGACTAACCCATTTAGTATTTGAGATTGGATAGAAGAATTTGGCATCCAACAATTTCAATACCTCGTTTCTTACCACCTCTTACATGTTTAGGTTTAAATTACGTTAAAATTATCTCGATGTTTTAGCTCCATCCTTCAACTGAATTTTATATGTACAAATTAAAGGGTTAATTCCACAGAGGTCTGCTAGAGTCTAACCAAAAGCTTTCTTTTATTTTTTGAGCATACTTACCAATCTTACCTCTTGATTATCCGAAAGTTCAGATGAGATAATCATAGGATAAGTGCCGATGACGCCGCAAAATTAATGCACTTTGTGGTTGCCCAAGTGCAGGCAAGTCAAGTTGTAATATAGTCTCGGAAGTCCGAGTGTCGAACCACAGGGATAGTCGAAAAGGAATGGAATGGATTACGGATTAAATGGTTTTCAGATTTTTGTAAGTTGGATTTGTTGTGAAATAACGAAAATATAAATTGGTTTGAAAATTAATAAGAAAACACTTTGGTAGGTGGAGGTTAGTTACGATTTAAGAGACGGTGATCACTAGCTCATACAAAGACTTCAACACAAGGTTTCTCGAGATATGGGAAATGTTAGTGTATCTCTCAATAGCAAAGGATGCGACACTAGGAGACTCATTCCCGAATTGAAGCTATATCAAGAGAGAGACAAACGACATTCCACCAAAGACGAGGTTATCTTTGCTACTTCTTAGCTACGGGTGTGAAGTAAGGCAACCCATTCCCGATGAAGCTAATCCGAGATAGATATGACAAACTCATCATAAAAAGATTTAACATAAAGCAAGTGTATGTAATCTCATGATTTAAAGAATGAAAATTAGAAAGTGAATCCTAACAATGAAACGGAATGAAGTTTATGGGATAAATTTGTCAACTCATCATTTATCACTTATGGTCGAAAATAAAGAGTCTAAGTATCACATATAGTCTAAGAAGTACTCAATATATCAATGAATGAATCAAAGGTATGATAAACAAATTTATAATCCATCTATGGAGTTTGAAGAACTATTTATAATTTATACAAAGAGGACAAAAACTCCATGAATGGGGGAAATAGACTACAAGCTTTCTAGAACCATATAAAAATGTTGTATATTCATTAACAACTAAGCAATAAATATACAAGGCGTATAAAGTCTTAATTTGATATGAATATACCTAGAAAGCTTGAAAGAATGAAATATATGATGAAGCAAAGGATTCACCAACATTTATCAAACTTTAAACATGGATTGAGCCATTAATCACTGAAAATTATATCGCGATTCGCCTCCGTAACCTTAGAATAGACTACTCCATAAGAAATGAAAAGAACAAATATTATAAAAGAAAAATCATTCTTACAAATTAAACGTTTACAATGGAAAAATGAAGAACAATACTCAACGAGCACTACTTCTCTCTAGAACTTGTAATTGTGTAAAACTAGATAACTTAGCCTAGAAGCTAAGAAAAATAAGATATACTAAAAGGTTACAAAATATCTAATCTAAATATCTAAAAAAACTTGAACCACAAAAATAGCCCATTTTGGGGGTGAAATGAGTAAGTTGATCGGGGCCATGATCGGTCATGGCTTTGCCCATGATCGATCATGGAAGTGTTCTACCAGAAATTTTGGAAGCCATGATCGGTCATGGGCCTGTAACTTTTAACTCAGCACTTTTGCAAGCTATCTAAACTTGCTATTGATCACTTCATGCAACGCCTGACGCGCCGAAAATACTTCCGTGCTTAGGTACCCAAGTGCAGATTGTCAAGTTATAATACTTGGTAAGTCCAAGTGTCGAACCACAAGGATAGTCGAAAAGACAATGTGGTGATTACGAGTCCAAGGCTTTGTTTAAGAGTATTTAATTGGTTGTTTTTAATGATTGAGTTTAAAGTCTTGCAATAAAAATTAAAATGATGTAACAATAGATGAGAAAAGGCTAAGGCATTATAGAATTCATTTGTTTTGCAAAGTTAAGTAAAATCAACCTCATTCAAAGTTCTCAATGCAATTCCTAAGTGTTGAATATTTTACCCATTTCTAAGCAAAAGGGTGTGGAGCAAAATCAACCCATTCCCATATAAATGCCATATAAAGAAAGGGTGTAAGCAAATATCAACACAAGTGTATCTCTCATTTTTATCTTGTGACAAAGGGTGTGAAGCAAGTGTAACCCATTCTCATATAATATCAACCAAGATTCAAACTTAAAATACACAAAAAGAAAAGGCATAAATTTAAACTAGGCTTTTAAGAATTCATTGTTAGTTTTTCCTAGGCAAATGACTTGATTATGAAAATGGCCAACTACAATGAGTTTAGCTCGATAAATCATAACATTTCATTTGTCTAAGATTGGGAGGTCTAGGTGGAGGTCAAACCGTCCTATATAGACTTATTTGATAAATACAAATTGAATCCTTAAAATTATTAATGAAGTTGTTTATGACATAAATTTAAAAGATCCTCTTTGGCAATACTTTAAATAAGAAGATGATGAGTCTCAAAATCACATAAAGTGTAGAAAGCACTCAACATATCATTAAAGTATTAAAATATTAAAATCTCAATTTTATGGTGTTTCCATGAATATTCAAAAACTAATCATACTTGGCAATGAACAGTATCTCATTCAAAGAAAGAATGGACATAGGCTAGTAAGAAATACACAAGTGTATCATCTCCTCATTAATGCTTGAGATCTATGTATACAAGGCATACAAAGTCAAATCATCATATGAAAATTATCTTACTAGCTTATGAATGGTTGAAAAAATGGAGAAGATGAAGGATTCAAAAAGTATTTAACAATACTAACAATGAAATGAGAATTGAACTTATATAATTAATGTATTGCAAATTTCATCTTTTAGCCTTAGCAAAGAAATTACTCCATAATAAATGTAGAGACAAGAATTATAAAAGTGAACTCCATTTCTCTCTCTAGAAAAATAACTATTACAAACTCTCTATAAATTGAGAAATGAGAAGTTATAAAATTCCCCTCCCCAAAACAACAATGAAGACTATAAATAGGAGAGTTGTGTTGGATGCTAAAAAATAAACAATGCTTTTTATTTTTATTTATTTATTTGTTGGTGGAGAATTCCACTTTCGTGGATGCTCTTTGGTCACATGGAGAATTCCACTTTCTTTCTTTAATCACATGGACATGGAGACTTTCTTTCTTGGATGCTCTTTGGTCACATGGAGAATTCTACTTTCTTTCTTTAATCATATGGACATAGAGACTTTCTTTCTTGGATGCTCTTTGGTCACATGGAGAATTCTACTTTCTTGGATGCACTTTGGTTACATGGAGAATTCCACTATTGTATTAAATACAATATTTCTTGAAATCTAAAGACACCAAAATAAACACAAAATGTGCCTCTCCAAGCATTGTTAAATACAAAAGTGCTACGAGACTAATCACGAAATAAGTTGGCAAACTGAGTAGTTTTAGAGAAATAAACGCGTTAAACAACTCCAAAAATGAGCGTATGAATGACAATATTATGCGTTTATCAATGCCATTGTATCCCAATCCTACATTCACATGGAATACTACAAAATACACACCCACTTGAGCCATGTTAGATACAAAACTTGCTAAGGCACTAATCTCGAGATAAGTGGATAATTAGGCAGAATTAAACTAACAAACACGTCAAGCAACTCAGAGAAAGGTTTATGCATGATAATATTATGCGTTTATCAGCTTGATAATGGTTTTAACTCCAATTGACCATCTAGCTTCTTGGGTGTAGTATACATGTTCTCCTCTTGATCCTCGAATGAATAAACATGTTTATCGAACAACGAAAATAATTCCATACATTCATCGAGTTCATCGAAAGTGGTTAGAAAACCTTTCGGTGAATCCAATTCATAAGTAGTAACAAGGTGGTCTTGGACCAATGATTCTATCATGTTAACGTGTCCACTTAATTTCTTCATCACAATTGTTTTGTTATTTACTTAAAGAAAACACATTAAGTTCAAGTATATTAGCAAAAGCCAACTTAACAATTTCATTCTTGTAATTTGTAATATCATTTAAAGTAGCAAGAAATAATCATCCAAGGATAACCAGAATTTCATTTGCGGGATTTGACATTAATTGCATGTCAAGAATGATAAAATCTATGGAAAAGTAAAACTTGCCAATTTGAAAAAGTACATCATCTACTATCATTTTAAGAATCTTAACGGATCGATCTGCTAATTGAATTGCCACATTTGTACGTTTTAATTCCCCCAGCCCAATTGCTTATAAACAGAATAAGGGAGCATTTTTATACTAGCTCCAAAGTCAAGCAATTCATTCTTTATCTTATAATTTCCTATCAAACATGAAATTATCGGACAATCAGGATCTTTGAATTTTGGGGCTCTTGTTCCTTGCATGATAGAGTTCACTTGCTTCGTCATGAATGTTTTCTTTTTAACATCCAGCCTTCATTTCGTAGAAAGAAAATCGTCATGAATTTTGCGTACGAAGGCCCATAAAGTTGTAATATAATATCGGAAGTCCGAATAACGATCCACAGGGATAATTGGAAAGGTATGGAATATATTACAGATTTTACGATTTTTTAAAAGATTGGTTGTGAAATAACAAAAATTTCAATTGGTTGTGAAAATTAATAAGAAACCACTAAGGTATTTGGAAGTTGCTTGCGATACAATAGACGGTGTTTACCAACTCATACAAAAATATTCATACACTTTTTTGAAAGGTGGGGAAATTGATGTTTTGTCTCAATAGCAAAGGGGTGCAGAGTAAAACAACTCATTCCCCAACTTAAGCTAAATCAAGAAGAAAAATAACCAAGTTCCCCCCCACACAAAATTATTGAGTCTATTTCTTAGCAACATGAGTGAAGTAAAACAACCCATTCCAGAAATAGCTAATCCGAAATAAAAATGATGATTTCATTGTAAAAAGGTCTAACATGAAGCATATGTATAAAATATCATTATTTAAAAGAATGAAAATTAAATAGTGAATCCTTACTACGAAACGAGCTGAAGTTTATGAAATAAAATCGTTAACTAATCGATTATCACTTAGGATACACAATAAAGAGTCTAAATAACACATATAGTGTAAGAAGCACTCAAAATATCATTAAATGATTCAAAGATAATCTAAGAAAAATTATAAACCATCTAAAGAATTTTTAAGATCTCTCCATAATCTCTCCAAAAAGGAAAAAGGATCTATAGATGAGGGAAAAGGACTACAAGCTTTTTAGAACAATATAAATATATTGTAGTGTCATTAACAAACAAGAACTAAATATAGAAGGCATATAAATTCTAATCTTTAGATGAAAATACCTAAAAAGCTTGTAAGATAAAAATATTGAAGAATAAAAAGATTGACAAATATTTATCAAATTTTAAACATGGATTAAGGTAATAATCACTGAAAATCATATTGCAATTAACCTCCATAACCTTAGTGACAGACTACTCTATAATAAATGCACAAACAACTATTATAGAAGAATAAATCATTCTTACAATCTAAGAAACTTACAAGAACAATGTAGAAGAAGACACACTGAAAGAGCTCTCACTTCTCTCTAGATTTTGCTCTTGATAACATCTAGATAATAATAATAATAACCTAAAACCAGCCCCAACATAGCTAAACAATAATAAAATAAAGCCAAGAAAAAGATGTAGGAACATTAATCCCTAAAATCAGGCTAAAAGTAGTGGGTAGATGTTGTCCTCGCAAGGCCATGTTCGATCATGGTAATCCCATGATCGATTATGGAAGTGCACTACTTGGATGATTTCAATGCCATGATCGATCATGGCAATCCCATGATCGATCATGGGTCTGGGACTTCTGCACTCAGCATTTTTGTAAGCTTCTAAACTTGCTTTCGATCAATCTTTTGAAATCCATTGCATCCTATGCCTATAAACACGTAGAAACACAACAAAAGCACACTTAACAGGGAGATATTAGATACAAAACTTGCTAGGGCACTAATCTTGAGATAAGCTGATAATTCAGCAAAGTTAGAACAATAAACGCATCAAGCGACTCCGGGAAAGAGCTTATACATGGCAATATTATGCATTTATCAAACTCCCCTCAACTTAGCTCTTGCTAGTCCTTTAGCAAGACAAAAAATATAAGAATTACCAAAGCACTATGATGTAAAAAAATAATTCACTTCTAAGTTCCCATAGAAGACGAATTGTGTCTCGTGAAGGTTTTCATAAATGATACTTACAAACATCAGAAGTTTCATCATGATGAACAATTGAGAATGAAGATTTCAAGTTTCAATTTGCAAAGCAAAAGGCATTACTTTCATTATCTCTATAATGATGGACGTTTGAATGATCATATAATTCACCTATTTTCTTTAGAACACAATTTAATATTTCCCAATGCTCACATGCTAGACTTTGGATCAACAAATTCAATATAAAAATAAAGAGTGGACATCAGATCCTACTTTTTTAGGGGCGTTGTCTTCTTCTTCGTCACCTGGTGGTGGTGCAGCGAAAGCACTCGGCCTGTTTCTCATTTGACCGGCGGCTTAGGCTAAAGTGGACTTGTTTATGGGCGCATGCTGCATTTTATTTTGATCAGTGTCCCTTTCATTTACCGGCTTCCAAACACAGATAGGTTGTCAAGACACCATACTTGATGATTTCATTATGAGCTACAGTGTCATAGACCCTAGCAATCCTCCAGAAAATATATTGAAGCAAACAACATCGCTTATTAGTTATAATGGCATACAAAAGATAGCCATGATATGGGTAAAGATGTTGGACATAAGAGGTTGGGTCTAAGGCATTTGCGATAATGAGCCACAAGGTCTTAAACCGGTCAGCGAGATTTTTTATATTAAATTGAGACCCTATCTAAATCATGGGTCGTCCAACTAAGAACGTGGTCAATTCTTGTGTATGGGGTGTCGTATCCTATAAAAAATGGGGAGGTCATAGGTATTTTCTGGCAAAACTGGGATTCTCATGATTTAATTGAAGACCTCTAGGTTAAAATGCATTGTTCTCCTATACACGTGAGCATTATATGTATACACATCATTAGATACACGTAAAATACTAGCAGCAAATTAGCGATAAAGAGTAATATTGCATTGGTTACCTACTAGTCGCAAGTACTCGATCCAACCTTGGTTTTGCTTTAATATCTCCCTTTGTGGGAAATCGTCTAGAGTGCCAATGAAAATTGGTCGCTCGATCACCACTACCTTGCTTTTGAAAGTGTACTCCTACCAATCAAATTCTTGGTGGCTTCGGAACCCACGATAACCACCTCTAGTAGCTTGGAGAACTTTTGGTTTTGTAGGAATGTTAGAAGAAGCCATTGAGATGAATTATGGTGCTTTGGAGAGGAAATAGGTGAGAAATTTCAAATTGGAGGGGCTAGGGCTTGAATTCGGTGTGGAGGGAAAGAGGGGCAATTTTGAGATGGGTTTTACGATTTGGGGAAGAAATCAAGGATTTTGATATGTGATTTTGGGCGGGGAGGGTTTGGTTTGAAGATGGGGGAAAGTTTTAAGAATAGGAGAGGGATGGAATGAGGGTTTCAGATGGAAATGAAATGAAGAGATGTTGCAAAATAAGGTTGAGTATACAGCTCCCCTATTTTAATTTCAAACCATGATCAATCAAGGAAATCCCATGATTGATCTTGAACGTGCACTGCCACCACCAATTTTAACCATGATCGATCATGGATATACCATGATCGATCATGAAAGTGCAATGCCTGCCATATTTCCTCCTTGATCGATCATGGAAATCCCATGATTGATCATGCCTATGCAATAATCACTCTTTTTACTTTTAACACCTTATGTGATAAACGCTTAATATTGTCATTCATACGCTCATTTTCGGAGTTGTTTGACGCGTTTATTTCTCTAAAACTACTCGGTTTGCCAACTTATTTCGCGATTAGTCTCGTAGCACTTTTGTATTTAACAATGCTAGGAAAGGCACATTTTGTGTTTATTTTGGTGTCTTTAGATTTCAAGAAATATTGTATTTAATACAATAGTATAATTTTCCATGGACAAAAAGAATCCAAGAAAGGAAGTCTCCATGTCCATGTGATTAAAGAAAGAAAGTGGAATTGTCCATGTAATTAAAGAGCATCCAAGATAGTGGAATTCTCCACCAAAAATAAAAAAAAGCATTGTTTATTTTTGGCATCCAACACAACTCTCCTATTTATAGTCTTCATTGTTGCTTTGGAGAGGGGAGCTTAATTTTATTTTACTTATCATTTCTCAATTTATAGAAAGCTTGTAACACTACTTTCTAGAGAGAGAAATGGAGTTCACTTTTATAATTCTTGTCTTTACATTTATTATGGAGTAAATTTCTTTGCTAAGGTTAAAAGATGAAATTTGCAATGTATTAATTATGTAAGTTCAATTCTCATTCCATTGTTAGTATTGTTAAATACTTTTTGAATCCTTCATCTTCTCCATTTTTTCAACCATTCATAAGCTAGTAAGATAATTTTCATCTGATGATTTGACTTTGTATGCCTTGTATACTTAGATCTCAAGCATTAATGAAGAGATGATACACTTGTGTATTTCTTACTAGCCTATGTCCATTCTTTCCTTGAATGAGATACTTTTCATTGCCAAGCATGATTAGTTTTTGAATATTCATGAAAACACCATAAATTTGAGATTTTAATCTTTTAATACTTTAATGATATGTTGAGTGCTTTCTACACTTTATGTGATTTTAAGACTCATCATCTTCTTAGTTAAAGTATTGCCAAAGTGGATCTTTTAAATTTATGTCATAAACAACTTCATTAATCATTTTAAAGATTCAATTTGTATTTATCAAATAAGTCTATATAGGATGGGTTGACCTCCACCTAGACCTCCCAATCTTAGACAAATGAAATGTTATGATTTATCGAGCTAAACTCCTTGTAGTTGACTATTTTCATAATCAAGTCATTTGCCTAGGGGAAACTAACAATGAGTTCTTAAATGCCTAGTTTAAATTTATGTCTTTTCTTTTCGTGTATTTTAAGTTTGAATCTTGGTTGATATTATATGGGAATGGGTTGCACTTTCTTCACACCCTTTGTCACAAGATAAAAATGAGAGATACACTTGTGTTGATATTTGCTTACACCCTTTTTTTATATGGCATTTATGTGGGAATGGGTTACTTTTGCTCCGCACCCTTTTGCTTAGAAATGGGTAAAATATTCAACATTTAAGAATTGTCTTGAGAACTTTGAATGAGATTGATTTTACTTAACTTTGCAAAACAAATGAATTATATAATGCCTTAGCCTTTTCTCATCTATTATTACATCATTTTAATTTTTATTGCAAGACTTTGAAATCAATCATTAAAATCAACCAATTAAATTCCCTTAACAAAACCTTGGACTCGTAATCACCACATCGTCTTTTCGACTATCCTTGTGGTTCGACACTTGGACTTACCAAGTATTATAACTTGACAACCTGCACTTGGGTACCCAAGCACGGAAGTATTTTCGGCGCTTCAAGTTTCTGGCGTCGTTGCCGGGGATACTGCGAAAGACGGATTACGGATTTTGTACAAAAATTCACTTTGTAAGTATTCTCTCCCTTTGTAAATTATTTTTCCTACTTATTATTTATTTATTTTTTATGAAAACTTTTATTCGAGATCACCCTTCCGGGCTTATGCCCGGAAATTTGTACATTGATCTTCGCATAAGTCCACCAAGAGGCCAACCACCACCAAGGCATCCTACTCCTTCACCTAGTCCTTCCGAAATGGATAACGAGGACAATGAGTCAAATACTGGAGAGAACAATGATCACAATCGTCCAGTCCGCACCATGCGAGATTATCTTCAACCTCCTAGAGGCACTTCAAACTCTTGCATTGTCATTCCCGCGGGTCAAGCCGGAACATTTACTCTCAAACCGGGCATGTTACAACATATACCGTCATTTCATGGTATGGATTCCGAAAACCCTTACTTGCATTTAAAAGATTTTGAGGAAGTTTGCTCTACTTTTAGAGAAGCTAACACAAATGAGGAAGTAATGAGGTTAAAACTTTTTCCATTCTCTTTAAAAGATAAAGGAAAAATATGGCTAAATTCTCTACGTCCCAATTCCATTCGAACTTGGCAAGAATTACAAACCGAATTTTTAAAGAAAATTTTTCCCATTCATCGAACCAATGCTTTGAGAAGGCAAATTTCAAATTTTTCTCCTAAAGAAAATGAAAGTTTTTACAAATGTTGGGAAAGATACAAAGAGCTTTTGAATTCTTGCCCTCATCATGGACACGAGACATGGAGTATTGTTAGTTATTTTATGAATCACTCACTCCCGCCATGCGCACGTTTGTGGAAATGATGTGTAATGGAAATTTTTTGAGCAAAAGTCTGAAGGAAGCTTTGTTGTACTTTGATGAAATAGCCGAAGGTGCCAAAAATTAGAACACCTTCACGGATGAGGTTAAGGGTAAAGTTTCCGAGATAGGGGTTTTGTACCAATTATCCAAAGGTGATGACATTGAGTAAAAATTTCTTCAATTGTCAAAGAAAGTCGAAGCCATGGAGTCTAGTAAAATCAGGGAAAGTAGTGTAGGTACTAGCATCATTTGTGTCATTTGTGAGAAGGTGGGACATTCCACGGAGGAGTGTCACATAATTCCGGCCTTCAAAGAGGTCCTTCAAAGTCCCTCATAAGTCAATGCTATGAACTCATATTCTAGGCCACACAATGATCCATTTTCTCAAAGGTACAATGAAGGGTGGAGAAATCATCCTAACTTTAGTTGGGGAGAAAATCAAAATAATCATCAAAATTCCAATGCAAATTCAAATTCTTTCCAACCAAGACCACCTCCACCCCAAAACAACTCTTTTGGCCAAACTAACCCAAACCCAAATTCAAATTTGGAGTCTCTTTTGCGGAAATTTATAGATAAGACCAATAGAGAGGTTAGTGATTTGAAAACCCAAATGTCCAAACTTACAACCGCATTATCTACTCAAGAAAAAGGAAAGTTTCCATCCCAACCCTTAGCCAACCCTCGAGGCCAAGCTTTAGTGATTAATAAGGGTGAATTGAGTGGAAATGTTGAGGAGTTGAAATCCATCACCATCCTTAGGAGTGGGAAAGAGATTGACAAAACTACAGTTCCTAAGGCCAAAAAGCCAGTGGACATAGCCGAGTCAAGTCAAGTTGAGGAGATCACCTTAGAAGAGAGAATGAGGGAATAAGAGAAACTTGAAAAAGAGGATTTAGAGAAAATCAAGAATAGTGTCAAAATCCCTTTTCCGGAGAGGTGAAACCCACGAAAGTCACGATCCAATTGGCGGGTCGATTGGTTAAGATTCCAAGGGGAATTGTAGAGGATGTGCTAATTCAAATTGATAAATTCTATTTTCCTGTGAATTTCATAGTTCTTGACATGCAACCGGTATCCAATCCCTAAAATGAGATTCCCGTAATTTTGGGAAGACCCTTTCTTGCAACATCAAATGCTATCATCAATTACAAGAATGTGATTGTAAAATTGGCCTTTGGAAATATGACTCTTCAGCTTTAACGTGTTTTCAATAAGTAACAAAAAAGATGATTTTGATGATGAAATTGAACATGTAAACATGATAGAGTCACTAGTACAAGACCATTTTTCTTTCACTTATGAATCGGAATCATTGGAAGATTTGCTAATCACTCCCAATGATCCCGAGGAAATATGTGCATGTGTTTTCTTTGGATGATAGGAACAAGGAAGAACTCTTGAAGAATGAAGAAAATTCACAAGTGTAACCACCAATTCTTGAAGAAAAGATGGAGCTCAAGCCTCTTCCTAGCAATTTGAAGTACGCTTTCCTAGTTGCTTTTGAAACTTACCCTGTGGTAATTTCTTCCGAACTCTCAAAGGATCAAGAAGAACGATTGGTAAGTATGCTAAGTAAGTATCAAAAAGCTTTTGGGTGGAAGTTGGCCGACCTCCAAAGAATTAGTCCATTGATTTGCACTCACAAAATTCACTTGGAGGAAGGCGCAAAGCCATCAAGATAATTTCAATGACGGTTAAATCCTCACATGCAAGAAGTAGTAAGAACCGAGGTATTGAAATTTCTTGATGCCAAGATCATCTATCCAATTTCGGATAACAAATAGGTGAGTCCGACCTAAGTTGTACCTAAAAAATCTGGGCTTACGGTAGTAAAAAATTAAAATGATGAGTTAATACCCCTAAGAGTCACCACCGGGTGGCGAATGTGCATAGACTACCGTCAGTTAAATGAAGTCACTGGAAAGGACCATTTTCCTCTTCCATTTTTAAATCAAACACTTGAAAGGGTGGCGAGTCATGAGTTCTATTCTTTTTTAGACGGATTTTTTTGGTATAATCAAATCGAAATTGATCTTGAGGACCAAGAAAAAACAACCTTCACATGTCCGTTTGGTACTTTTGCTTATCAAAAAATGCCTTTTGATTTGTGCAATGCACCGGCCACTTTTCAAATATTTATATTAAGCATTTTTAGTGATATGGTAGAGAAAACTCTAGAGGTTTTTATGGACGATTTTACCGTTTACGATAAGTCGTTTAATAATTGTTTGCTCAATGTTGAAGATGTGTTAGCAAGGTGTATCGAGAAGCAACTCGTCCTCAATTGGGAGAAATGACACTTCATGGTGACAAAGGGTATTGTATTGGGCCATGTTGTATCAGGGAAAGGCATTGAAGTAGACAAGGCGAAGATCGAGCTTATCTCAAATCTCCCCACCCCCAAGTCAATCAAGGATGTTCGCTCATTCTTGGGGCATGCTGGATTCTACCGAAGGTTCATTCAAAATTTTAGCACCATTGTTAAACCCATGTGCAAGTTGCTCTTAAAAGATGCCCCATTTGAATGGACCAAGGAATGTGAAGAAGCTTTTGTAAAACTCAAGCACATGCTCACTACCGCACCTATCATGCAAACCCCCGATTGGAGTTTGCCATTCGAATTCATGTGCGATGCAAATGATTACGCCGTGGGGGCGGTCCTTGGCTAAAGAAAGGACAAAAAGCCCAGGGTCATTTACTATGCGAGCCGAACTCTCAATGAGGCTCAAATGAACTACACCACCACCGAGAAAGAACTCTTGGCTATTGTTTTGGCCCTCGTCAAATTTCGGTCCTACCTCATTGGGTCACCTATTATCATTTTTACCGATCATGCGGCCCTCAAGTATCTTTTCACAAAGAAAGATGCAAAGCCAAGGCTTCTAAGATGGATTCTTCTTTACAAGAATTCAATCTTTTCATAAAGGATAAGAAGGGTGTCGAAAATATGGTGGCAGATCATTTATCTCGCCTTTCATTCACCGACCACATTGAAGAGAGTGCTATTAAAGACTATTTTCCGGATGAGTAACTATTCACAATCTCTTCCTCACCATGGTATGCCGATATCGTGAACTATCTTGTCACCGGAAAGATGTCAATCCATTGGAATGCTCAAGACCGAAGAAAATTCTTATTCGAGGTCAACCGTTTTTATTGGGATGACCCGTACTTGTTCAAGTATGGGACGGATCAAATTATTCGACGATGTATTCCCAATGACAAGTTCGAAAGAGTTCTAAGCTTTTGCCATAATGACGCTTGTGGTGGACATTTCTCGGCTAAGAAGACGGTCGCCAAGATCTTGCAAAGTGGCCTTTATTGGCCAACAGTGTTCAAAGATGCCTACCAACATTGCAAATCTTACCCGAGACGCCAAATGTTAAGAGGGATTACAAGAAAAAGCATGATGCCGCTTAATCCAATCTTGGTGATTAAAGTGTTCGATTGTTGGGGAATTGATTTCATGGGACCATTCCCATCCTCTTTCGGTAACCTTTATATTTTAGTAGCGGTTGATTATGTTTCCAAGTGGGTAGAGGCCCAAGCTTGCAAGAAAAATGATCATAAAGTGGTGATCCGATTTTTAAAAGAAAATATTCTTGCAAGGTTTGGCACTCCCAAAGCGATTATAAGCGATGGTGGTACTCATTTTTGCAACAAACCTTTTGAATATTTAATGCAAAAATATGGGGTAAATCACAAAGTTCACTCGCTTATCATCCGCAAACCAATGGCCAAGCCAAACTTGCCAATCGGGAGATAAAGCAAATTCTTTAAAAGACGGTAAATCGAAATCGCAAGGATTGGTCATTGCGTCTTAACGATGCACTTTGGGCTTACCGTACGGGTTTTAAAACAATTTTAGGAATGTCTCCCTATCGGATAGTATATGGCAAGCCTTGCCATCTTCCCGTTGAGTTGGAACCTAGATCATTTTGGGCAATTAAAATGATGAATTTTGATAATGAAAATGTCGGAAGCAACCGAAAGTTACAACTTGAGGAGTTGGAGGAATTAAGGAGGGATGCATACCAAAATGCTAAGATAAGCAAAGAATGTGCAAAATTTTTTCATGATAAATCTATTTTAAGAAAAGAATTTAAACTCGGGGACAAAGTTCTAGTTTATGACACGCGTTTGCATCTCTTCCCGGGAAAGCTGAAATCACGTTGGACCGGCCCATACATTGTTCGACATGTATTCCCTTTTGGGGCCGTGAATGTTGAGGATCCCAAAACCGGCTTTGTGTTCAAAGTGAACGGGCAACGCCTTAAGCTATTTTTGGAATTCTCACCTCAAGAGGAGTCCACCACTTTTAAAGATCCGACCTATACCTAACAAGCATAGGTGATGTTTGTATATAATTTTATTTTATTTTTTTATATTAAAAAAAACCAAAAAAAAAAAGAAAAAAGAGAATAAAAAAAATTGCTTTATTTTCTTTCCTTCCTTTTTGGGTTTGGTTTGATAAACATGATATGACGATTGAAATGTGGCTGTAATGCATGCATGTTATGCTTTATCTAATTCTAACCCGTCTTTTTTGTTAGTGTGTACATATAGTAATTTTGCTTTGAAAATAGCTCTCTTTTGCCTCATGAAAATCGAAAAGCCAAATGGAAGACTGCCGATTTCTTGTTCTCTTCACATTGAGGACAATGTGTTCTTTAAGTTGGGGGGTAATGTACTTAAACTTTAATGGCTTATCAATTTCTGAATTTTTCATGTGTTTAAAGCTTTAAAAAAAAATAAAAAAATTTAAAGTTTGAAAAATGATGAATAAAAAAAAATGATAATGGTTGGTTCATTAGCTATTGGCATGAATTCCTTAATCTAGATGGAATTTTGAGTGATAATCTACCTTACTTTACTTCAATTAGATTCATGACCCTAGAAACGTTCCTTAAAATGTGTAAATGATTCAAGTAGAGAAATTCTTTCGTAACACTTAGAGTATTTTTTATTTTGTGAAGAGGGAATTCTTGTCCAAAGACGATAAAAGTTTTTTCAAAAAGATCCTCCAATAGAGAGGACAAATGCATGGCACTTTGAAAAACTTGGATGACTTTTAATCCTAATATTCACTTAAAGCTTCACTTGACTAAATCATAAGTCTCTTTGTCTAATATTATGGATAGGTAAAGGTTACCATATGGGAAAGGGTGAATAGCTTCCTTCAAGCTTAATAAATAAGCATAAAATGTAAAATTTTATATAGTGAGTCTGCTGCTCCCCATAGAGATGAAAACTGCCTTGAATTAATTTAGCAAAAATTCCAAGAAAATATAAGAAAAGTGCTTAGAAATGGACAAAATTTAAAACTTTCGTTTTTGAAGGAAATTCCTCTTCCATCTTTAATGAACAATACTCTTTGTGTTTAAATGAGAATTTTGCTAATACAAGGCTTAGCATGTGATTAAAGGGAAGTATGGGTTAAGTTTCTAAAGGAGATAAGCAATTTAGATAATCATTTAAAACCCACAAATCTAGAAATAGTGATAGTAATGTCATAAGCTTTGTAAATTGAACTTTTGAAATAATCATTCTCAACATCCACCATGATCAAATTTTTGATGTTTGTAGGTATCATCACTATAAACCTTCACGAGACAAACATCGTCTTCTAAGGGAACTTGGGAGTTTTTAAAATGGCTTAGTGCATTTTATCAATGCATTTTAGGATAATATTATTTTGCTTTTATTTATCTTGCTAAGGGACTAGCAAGAGATAAGTCGGAGGGAGTTGATAAACGCTTAATATTGTCATTCATACGTTCATTTTTGGAGTTGTTTGACGCGTTAATTTCTCTAAAACTACTCTGCTTGCCAATTTATTTCGCGATTAGTCTCGTAGCACTTTTGTATTTAACAATGCTTGGAAAGGCACATTTTGTGTTTATTTTGGTGTCTTTAGATTTCAAGAAATATTGTATTTAATACAATAGTAGAATTTTCCATGGACAAAAGAAATCCAAGAAAGGAAGTCTCCATGTCCATGTGATTAAAGAAAGAAAGTGGAATTGTCCATGTGATTAAAGAGCATCAAAGATAGCGGAATTCTCCACCAAAAATAAAAAAATAGTATTGTTTATTTTTGGCATCAAACACAACTCTCCTATTTATAGTCTTCATTGTTGCTTTGGAGAGGGGAGCTTAATTTTATTTTACTTATCATTTCTCAATTTATAGAAAGCTTGTAACACTACTTTCTAGAGAGAGAAATGGAGTTCACTTTTATAATTCTTGTCTTTACATTTATTATGGAGTAAATTTCTTTGCTAAGGCTAAACGATGAAATTTGCAATGCATTAATTATGTAAGTTCAATTATCATTCCATTGTTAGTATTGTTAAATACTTTTTGAATCCTTCATCTTCTCCATTTTTTCAACCATTCATAAGCTAGTAAGATAATTTTCATATTATGATTTTACTTTGTATGCCTTGTATACTTAGATCTCAAGCATTAATGAAGACATGATACACTTGTGTATTTCTTACTAGCCTATGTCCATTCTTTCCTTGAATGAGATACTTTTCATTGTCAAGCATGATTAGTTTTTGAATATTCATGGAAACACCATAAATTTCAGATTTTAATCTTTTAATACTTTAATGATATGTTGAGTGCTTTCTACACTTTATGTGATTTTAAGACTCATCATCTTCTTAGTTAAAGTATTGGCAAAGAGGATCTTTTAAATTTACGTCATAAACAATTTCATTAATCATTTTAAGGATTCAATTTGTATTTATCAAATAAGTCTATATAGGACGGTTTGACCTCCGCCTAGACCTCCCAATCTTAAACAAATGAACTGTTATGATTTATCGAGCTAAACTCCTTGTAGTTGGACATTTTCATAATCAAGTCATTTGCCTAGGGGAAACTAACAATGAATTCTTAAATGCCTAGTTTAAATTTATGCCATTTCTTTTTGTGTATTTTAAGTTTGAATCTTGGTTGATATTATATGGGAATGGGTTGCACTTGCTTTATACCCTTTGTCACAAGATAAAAATGAGAGATACACTTGTGTTGATATTTGCTTACACCCTTTCTTTATATGGCATTTATATGGGAATGGGTTGCTTTTGCTCCCCTTTTTTACTTAGAAATGGGTAAAATATTCAACACTTAGGAATTGTATTGAGAACTTTGAATGAGATTGATTTTACTTAACTTTGCAAAACAAATGAATTCTATAATGCCTCAGCCTTTTCTCATCTATTATTACATCATTTTAATTTTTATTGCAAGACATTAAAATCAATCATTAAAATCGACCAATTAAATTCCCTTAACAAAACCTTGGAGTCGTAATCACCACATCGTCTTTCCGACTATCCTTGTGCTTCGACACTTGGACTTACCAAGTATTATAACTTGACAACCTGCACTTGGGTACCTAAGCAGGGAAGTATTTCTAGCGCGTCATTATGGCTTCCCCCAATTGGTTCGAAAAATCTCGAAGTGAACGGAACCTCCAAAAAAAATTTTGAAACTCTAAAAAACAACACAAAAACATTATTTACAAAATTGACCCATGCTTTTTAGGCATAGGTTGGGTCTTCGAGAGGGGTGGACTCCTCTCGAGGTGGGAATTCCAAATATTACTTATGGTAATCGGTTGGCAGTAATCGGTTGACACGGGAGGTGACCTACATTAACACAGTCATGCATTGTTACTGGACGAAAATGATTCTTGTTGATATTATTTAAGTAAACGTGGTTTGAAAGACATGTGTAGGTCGGAAAATACCCTAGAGGGGGGGTGAATAGGGTTTTAAAAACTTAATGCGGAATTAAAAAACTTTTCAAAAATGTTTAAGTAAAATAATTTATTAAACAAGTTTATCAAGGAATGCAATCAAATAAACAATTAAGCAAATAAATAATCTCAAGTAAACAATAATATAACAAGCAAATAAAGAGATTGAGTAAGAAAGATTGAACCGATTTGAAGTCCAAGGCTTTTTGTCCACACGGTTTTGGTTTACCAAACCATAGTCCGTGCTCGGTTAGTTCCCCGAGAATTTTCACTAAAATCAATCTCCTTCCGGGTGAAGATCAAACCTCTACAAGTGCATTTTTCTCACACACTCTACAAGTATTGCTACACCACAATACTCTCACAAGATACCCTCTTGCTAACCTATGAGATACAACTCTCACAATTTCACTCAACAAGAATTTACCTTCTTGTCTATCTTATGAGATTTACCTCTCATAAATTGTCTAATACAATTGTTTGGTGACTCACACCAATTAACAATATCTCTCTTGTGTATAACAAAATACAAATGAAGCTCACACTAAGAGATATCAAAATTGATCAAAGTATATAGCTCAAAAATGAAGAATTTGATCAATAAGATGAATTGAATACTTGAATAACTTTGTATATATGTAAAATGAGTTTGTAGAATGATTCAAGTGTGTTAAAACATGTCTAAGACATCACATTTATAGCTTACAAAATCATATGGCCGTTAGGGATGATTAAGAGAGGTTTTGGCTCCAATGACAAAAAAATTCAAAATTGTTTTGTTAATTTCTCCAAATTTGACCGTTGGATCATGCTCAAATTTTAGTCAAAATTTCCAGGAGATGTTGTCTAACTACTATAAAAATTTCAAAATGATCGGAGTTCGGGAAGGCCTCCATTTTACCATTAGATCAAAACTGGGCAAAAATTAAGCGAATTTTAAACGAAAAATAAAAATATTTTTCCAATTTAATAATTTAGTTCCAAATAAAATTCTAATGATTTATGAACCTCAAATATATGTTTCTAAGATACCCATTTTTATTATAGCTTAAAATATGATCATTTAAAATTAATATGAATTTATTTTGAAACTCGATTTTTGTAAAATGATGTTTTTCAAATAAATTCAATTTCAAGCTAGTTTAAATCAATCTTTAAAAGATGCAAGTTTATGTTTGAGCTATATAATCAATCAATTAAGAAACTTTACATTAATCCTAAGCAAACACTCAATTACCGAATAGATGAGTCTTCGAATGCTTCGATTTGTTTCTTCAAATTGATTCTTTACTTGAAGCTTTTCCCTTGAAGCTTTTGCATATGATTCTTGATCTTTGTGCTTCATGGATTTGCATTGCTAGCTTGTGGGTGATGAGATTGATCTTCTTGTCTTGTCCAACGCTTGTAGAAGAATGATCTTGATTCGGATAGATCGGTTTTAGTCCAATACTTCGTTGACTTGATCGAATATTGATTGAATGATCCTTGTCAAACTTCCTTTGAGCAATCATGCTATTCTTGATTTTTCAAATAAGAAATCTATAATCTTATATCAAGAACATGTTAAATTACACATGATTGATTTATTGTTATTATCAAAATAAGATTAAGACCTTCAAGGTCAACAACATGATTATAAGTATGTTTTCGAACATATGGCCTATACTCCCCCTACTGAGCAAATAGCTCACCCGGTTTACTTTAAATCTTTATTGGTACTTATGAGTCCCATGGGGACAAGGAAGCGACGGGATCAGGGAAGAAATAGAAGCTTTGATATAGTTCATTTTTGGCATATAAATGTTTTTCCATGAAGCCAAGGCTAGCTCGGGGATTATATATATTTTGGGAACACATGTGGTTTAGGTTTATATATATGTGATGCATGCTTGAACATCATACTATGTTTTTTGGTGTACTCCATGTTTAGAATAATTGATGTACATTTTATTGTATATTTGTTTTCTTCTTATGCACCTATCTTAGTTCTATTGAGATAGGTTAGTAATGCTCCAGGCCTTAAATACAGGTGTTATCCTGTAGATTAAGGCGGGGATGTGAAAATTTGGTATAAGAACATAGGTTTCGCGATTACTTGGGTTGTGGGACAAAATTTGTGCCATATTGTGATAGATTATTGTCTTGTCAACGTATATTGGACTATCATAATGTTCTTCTTCTTGTTTTCGTATAGAGTGACTACTTCACCAAATCACAATGCCACCCACGGGAGTTCCACCTCCAGGGAGTCAGTAGATGCAATCCGTGCCATAGCCCAGGAGTTGGCCAACGTGCTGGGATATATAAAGCAACCCCAGAGTATAGTCCAGGAGAATAGGGCTATGGTGGCCCTAGAGAAGTTCAAAAAGTTAGCCCCACCTACATTCAACGAGACATCTGGTCCCGATGCGGCAGAGTCATGGCTCGATCAAATCGAGAGAGCCTTTAAAGTCATGACCTTACCCGATGATGTGAAACTTAATTTGGGGACCTACCAACTGGTTGATCAAATTGGTATCTGGTGGAGGAACGTATCTAGAAGGGCGGACGCTCCTACCTCTTGGAAGCAATTTATCCAGTTGTTCTTATAATGTTATTTTTCATCCGTTCACCGCAGTCTGAAGAGAGATAAGTTTTGTTCCCTGATTCAAGAGAACATGTCCATGGCAGAGTACAAGATAAAGTTCGAAAGTCTGAGTCATTTTGATAGGAGTCTGGATAATGACCCTGAGGAAAAGATACATTTGTTCTTGAAGGGATTAAAACCTTCTATTCGAGAGAAGGTATATCACCTGAATCACGGTAGTGTCGTTGAAGCCATGAGAATGGCGATGAAAGTAGAACAGGAAATAATCGATGCTAGTAGGTTTCTAGAGAAGAAGAAGGGTACCGAGAGGAAAAAGTTGGGTGGTCAGGGAAATAAGTACAAAGGTGAGTCTGGATCCTCTAGTGGGGGTTATGGTAGAGGTCGATCTACGGGTTCAGGAATGAGAACCAGGGATCTCGAGAAAGAGTGTGTTATGGATGTGGATAGTTGAGGCACTTCAAGAAAGAGTGTCTAAATATAAGTCAAAACCAACGACAACTGTCCCAGTCTTTCAGTAGTCGACCACAGTTTCAGGGCCCGAGCCACATGGGCGGCGAGGGTCAGTCCTTTACTAGCAACCAGGGTGGCCAAGGCCGTGGGCAAAATCAGAGTGGGTCCCAGTGTGACGCCCCGAGTTCCGTTAGGAGGGAGAACCTCCGGAACACGGTTGATCACGGAGCCGTACGCGACGGCGGAAGTGAGTAAAAAGATAAATAACTCTGGCGAGGAAGGCCAATATGCAAAGGTCTAGTACATAAAACAAAATCAACTGGGAACATGCTAGAACTGTAGCTTCCCCTCCTGTTAACTCGTGCCTTACAGATTAGTCTGTACCGTTGCGCACCGGTTAACTAAAATGTAAGTCACTTGTCCACATTAGGCTAACATTCAACCATAGACATGTTCCTCCAACCCATTACAAAATAACCAAAAAGAATAAAATTAAGGAACAGTAAATGTCCGCAAAATACATACATTAGCAATATATAACTGTCACAAGATAGTCATACACAATACAGTCTCCATAACCTCAAGTAGGCTACATAGAGAGTACAAACATGGATACATAATATAAGTGGGGTTATGGTACAATAAGATAAATAACATGGCCTTTCAGTAGTGAAAGGCCCTCACACAACAGTATCAGAGGAGACTAAGACTTGTCGACCTTTCCCTTATCAGCTCGTCCCGTCCCATCCTTAGAAGTACCTGTGTAGGAAAAACTGTGAGCCAAACGGGCCCAGTAGGAACTATAGGAGTTGTGAGAAAAACATGTATAAGTAGGAGAAGCTTTATAAAGTGAGTTTGTAATTAGTCCGTGTACATAAGTCATAAATATGTATGTAAACAATGGAATGTATATATAGTCTCAAGACACCGCGACCAGGCCTACATCGTATCAACCATGTATAATACTCACGTCTAGGATTTTTCATATCTACTGTACAGAGATAGCCGGCACTCGGTTTCTTCTGCCCAAGGCAGGGACCACCTACCAGGTCCACCTAGACGCTACCTCACGCAGCCACACAGGCATACGCTACCTCACGCAGCCACACAGGCATACGCTACCTCACGTAGCCACAAAGGCATACGCTACAATAATCTCACGTAGCCACTAAGGCTATACGCTACTGGTAATAACCATCTACCTGGTACGAGCGGTGTTGACTACTCTGTATAAGGAAAATCATATTTTTCCCAATCACAATTATAAGATCATATACATCATGTAAAAAGGTATAGTAGTCCATTTCATAAGTATCAAGTGATATGAAGTGCGTATCATAAGTTTACTTCACTATACGGACTGATAAGTACCTGCGCGCTAGAGGCCAGGAACAAGGGTTTGTCATAAATCAAGGAAATGGAAGAAATACTTGGGGAAATATGATATACTACATTTTATAGGATATAAACAACCATTTCCCTCATAATTTATAGGCCCAAAGCGCACATATACGCAGCAATAGTTGTAACCCTAGAAAACCCCAAATTTGTATAAAAATGGTGATTGGGTGTATAAACTCTTAAAATAGGTTTTAATAATAGTGTTCCTACCTTGATAGCGTCAAACCTTCACCACACGAGCCGCAAATCGAACTCTAGACGACGGGGGCGCAAGATACCATAGTTGGCTTTGAAACCCTAGCTTGGTGTATGTGAAGAAATGAAGAAGATGATGGAGCGTATGTGTTTGATCCTTGATTTGGGTGGTAATATGTGTTAAAATTACACTCATGAACTCATTTCTACAATTCCTCACTTCCCTCAAGCTCTCTCCATGGGTTCAGGTCGAAGTGGAGAAGAAGAGAGGGTTGAAGGTGTATAAAAATCGAGTCAAAGCTTAAAAAATATCATTTTTGACTGCTACAGGGCAATGTAGTCGACTACACTACAGTGCATGTAGTCGACTACATGGTTCTGGAAATTGGTTCATCCTCAGATTTGCTTGCTTATGCCACCAACTGATCTTGTAACCTTATTTTGACCAACGAGAAGTGGGAATTGGGTTCCGGGCCAAACACGAAAGTTCTTGGAAATTGAAATACCTTTCCAATGGTATAAAGTAGGTCACATTCTGATCTAAAATGAAAAAGTTATGATATCTAGAATGACTGAAGGTCGGTTTGTCGGGTAAGTTTAAAATGTGAGATTTTGCGAATTTCGACTCGGGTACTCTACATAACCCTTTCCAATTTAAAAGATGAATGTAATAACATCTCTAAAATAGTGTGGAAGTATTTCCTACATTCGGATACGGCCCATGCACACTCTCGCGTCTCGGTCATAAAATGTGATACATTTACCCTACGGGTGTTACACCCAGGGAGGTGGAAACATGTACTCATGGGGTGGTGGTAGAACACAGGGTCGGGTCTACATGTTGACACAGTCAGAGTAGCCAGAAGTCAAAGTGATGGAAGGTACCATCTTGTTCTTTAGTACCTGCGTTAAAGTTTTGTTTGACACTAGTGCCTCCCATTCCTTTATTTCACGTACGTTAGTTGACAAATTGGGATTGTGTGTGAAATTTTTGAATATACCTTTATGGGTTGGTACACCCACGAGAAATAGAATTTGGTTGGGATTTGTTTGTAGGAACAGCTCCTTGAGTTTTGGAGAATCCTTGGTAGAGTTTGACGTTATTGTCCTAGATACGGGAGAGACTATGATCTTATACTGGGAATGGATTGGTTAGCTACTTTCCATGTGATGAATGATTGTTCTCAACGTCGGGTGTCGATTTCACTCTCGGATAGTGAAATTTTAACCTTCCAATGTGAATCTGAGTCATTCGTTCCTTGTGCATATCTGAAACCTAGAAAATAGTGGAGTTACTTTGGGTAGTTGGCTAGTATTGTAGCACGAGAGGATGGTAGTTCTCATATTTCTGATATTCTCGTGGTTAGGGAATTTCTTGACTTGTTTCCCGATGATTGACGCGCCAAAAATACTTCCGTGCTTAGGTACCCAAGTGCAGGTTGTCAAGTTATAATACTTGGTAAGTCCAAGTGTCGAACCAGAAGGATAGTCGAAAATACGATGTGGTGATTACAAGTCCAAGGCTTTGTTTAAGAGAATATGATTGGTTGATTTTAGTTGTTGATTTTAAAGTCTTGCAATAAAAATTAAAATGATGTAATAATAGATGAGAAAAGGCTAAGGCATTATAGAATTCATTTGTTTTGCAAAGTTAAGTAAAATCAATATCATTCAAAGTTCTCAATGCAATTCTTAAGTGTTGAATATTTTACCCATTTTTAAGCAAAAGGGTGTGGAGCAAAAGCAACCCATTCCCATATAAATGCCATATAAAGAAAGGATGTAAGCAAATATCAACACAAGTGTATCTCTCATTTTTATCTTGTGACAAAGGGTGTGAAGCAAGTGCAACCCATTCCCATATAATATCAACCAAGATTTAAACTTAAAATACACAAAAAGAAAAGGCATAAATTTAAACTAGGCATTTAAGAACTCATTGTTAGTTTCCCTTAGGCAAATGACTTAATTATGAAAATGGCCAACTACAAGGAGTTTAGCTCGATAAATCATAACATTTCATTTGTCTAAGATTGGGAGGTCTAGGTGGAGGTCAAACCGTCCTATATAGACTTATTTGATAAATACAAATTGAATCCTTAAAATGATTAATGAAGTTGTTTATGACATAAATTTAAAAGATCCTCTTTGTCAATACTTTAACTAAGAAGATGATGAGCCTTAAAATCACATAAAGTGTAGAAAGCACTCAACATATCATTAAAGTATTAAAAGATTAAAATCTCAAATTTATGGTGTTTCCATGAATATCAAAGACTAATCATGCTTGGCAATGAAAAGTATCTCATTCAAAGAAAGAATGGACATAGGCTAGTAAGAAATACACAAGTGTATCATCTCCTCATTAATGCTTGAGATCTATGTATACAAGGTATACAAAGTCAAATCATCATAGGAAAATTATGTTACTAGCTTATGAATGGTTGAAAAAATAGAGAAGATGAAGGATTCAAAAAGTATTTAACAATAGTAACAATGGAATGAGAATTGAACTTACATAATTAATGCATTGCAAATTTTATCTTTTAGCCTTAGCAAAGAAATTATTCCATAATAAATGTAGAGACAAGAATTATCAAAGTGAACTCCATTTCTCTCTCTAGAAAAAACTATTACAAGCTCTCTATAAATTGAGAAATGAGAAACTAAAAGTGTTCTCTCCAACACAACAATGAAGACTATAAATAGGAGAGTTGTGTTGGATGCCAAAAAATAAATAATGCTTTTTTTTTATTTTTGGTGGAGAATTCCACTATCTTGGATGCTCTTTGGTCACATGGAGAATTCCACTTTCTTTCTTTAATCACATGGACATGGAGACTTTCTTTCTTGGATGCTCTTTGGTCACATGGAGAATTCTACTTTCTTTCTTTAATCACATGGACATGGAGACTTTCTTTCTTGGATGCTCTTTAATCACATGGAGACTTCCACTTTCTTGAATTCTTTTTGTCCATGGAAAATTCCACTATCTTGAATTCTTTTTGTCCATGGAAAATTCCACTATTGTATTAAATACAATATTTCTTGAAATCTAAAGACACCAAAATAAACACAAAAATGTGCCTTTTCAAGCATTGTTAAATACAAAAGTGCTACGAGACTAATCGCGAAATAAGATGGCAAACCGAGTAGTTTTAGAGAAATAAATGCGTCAAACAACTCCGAAAATGAGCGTATGAATGACAATATTAAGTGTTTATCAATGATCTTCCAGGTCTACCCAAACATCGGGAGGTGGACTTATCTATCGATATTGTTCTAGGTACTGCACCGATATCTTTAGGTCCATATCTCATGGCTTCGCCTGAGCTAAAGGAGTTGAAGATTCAAATTGATGAACTATTGCGTAAAGGGTTCATTAGACCTAGTGTATCTCCGTGGGGTGCACCTGTTCTGTTTGCCAAAAAGCAGGATGGGTCTTTACAGTTATGTATAGACTATCATCAGTTAAACCAGGTCACTGTTAAGAATAAGTATCTGTTGCTACAAATCGATGATTTTTTCTATCAGTTCTAAAGTGTCATTAAGTTTTCCAAGATCGATCTCCGATTGGGCTATCATCAAATGTTAGTCCGAGAGGAAGACATTCCGAAGATGGCCTTTCGTACTCGGTACGGGCATTATGTGTTCCTGGTAATGCCATTCGGGTTGACGAATGCTCTGGCTACCTTCATGGACCTGATAAATCGTTTATATCGCCCGTATCTTGATTAGTTTATTGTAGTCTTCACAGACGACATTCTTATCTATTCCAAGTCTGATGAAGAGCATGAGAACCATCTCCGTCTAGCTCTTCAAGTTCTTCGGGAACACAAGTTGTACGCCAAACTTAGCAAATGTGACTTTTGGATGTCGAAAGTCAAATTCTCGGGTCATGTCATCTCAAAGGAAGGTATCTCTGTAGATCTGGAAAAGGTAGAAGCAGTCCTAAAGTGGGATAGACCTCGCACTGTCACTGAGGTTAGGAGTTTCTTAGCTTTGGCGGGGTATTATCGTCGGTTTGTTAAGAATTTCTCTTGCATAGCTTTACCATTGACATGCCTAACTCATAAGGGCATTCAGTTTGTTTGGGATGAGTCATGCGAGAAGGCCTTCTTGGAGCTGAAAGATAGGCCCACTCCGGCTCCAGTTCTTGTTCTACCTGAGCGGAGAAAGGGTTACACAATCTATTATGATGCTCCTAGGCTTAGTTTGGGTAGTGTCCTAATGCAGGAGGAGCATATTGTGGCTTATGCTTCTCGTCAACTCAGGCAACACGAGAAAAACTACCCCACTCAAGAGCTAGAATTGGCCGCAGTTGTCTTTACTCTTAAAATCTGGCGCCATTACTTGTATGGCAAAAGATTTAAAGTCTATTTCAACCATAAAAGTCTGAATATATCTTCACCCAGAAAGATTTGAATCCTAGGCAACTCCGGTGGGTAGAGTATCTAGAAGATTATGATTTCAACCTACAATATCACTCGGGCAAGGCTAATGTGGTAGCTGATGCCTTAAGCCAAAAATCTCAAAGGTCCTTAGCCGGGTTACAATGTCGGGAATGGAGGTTAAGAGAAGAGTTACAACGATACAACATCATGGTAAATCGTGATGAAAATCGAGCCTATTTATATAACATGGTTGCCCAACCAGCAATCTAGCAACGAGTAATAGATGCTTAAAGGGTAGATGAAGCTTTTCGGGTAATACATGATTATTTGGCTACATAATCTAAATACAGTAGGTATAAACTTGGGACGGATGGTGGGATTCGAGTCCGGGATAGACTAGTAGTACTGAATGATCCAAAACTTAGAAATGAAATTCTAAGTGAAGCACACCATTCTAGATTTTCCATTCATCCCGGTGGTACAATGATGTACCGGGACATATGTTGAAATATCTGGTGGAACGGCATGAATAAAGATGTCGCTAATTTTGTGAGTAGGTATATGATGTGTCAATTAGTGAAGGCTGAGCACCAAAGGCCCACAGGGCAACTCCAACCATTAACCATTCCCGAATGGAAATGGGAACATGTCACCATGGATTTCATTTCGGGATTGCCAAAGGCTTTAGGGGGTTAAGACATGATTTGGGTAATTGTCAATAGTTTGGGAAAACTTTACGTTCGAGAAATAGTTAAGCTTCATGGGGTTCCGCTAACCATT
Source organism: Lonicera japonica (assembly GCA_021464415.1). Classification (NCBI taxonomy): domain Eukaryota; kingdom Viridiplantae; phylum Streptophyta; class Magnoliopsida; order Dipsacales; family Caprifoliaceae; genus Lonicera; species Lonicera japonica. Next base: position 36,222,313 of record CM038465.1, on the reverse strand, counting down.
GTGTCAGACCAGGATCCTTTTTTTTGTCTCGATTTTGGGAAAGTATTCAAAAGGCTTTCGAGACACAGTTGAAATTTAGTATGGCATTTCATCCATAAACGATGGACAATCTTAGCGGGTTATCCAAGTACTTGAGACATGTTGAGAGCCCGTGTCCTCTATTTCTGAGGGAATTAGATGGAGCATTTTCCATTAGTCGAGTTTGCATATAACAATAGCTTCCAGGCTAGTATAGGCATGGCGCCTTACGAAGTCCTTTACGGTCGTCCGTGTAGATCCCCGGTTTGCTGGTATAAAATCGGGGAAAGAACGAGTTGGTAGAATAAAGTACCAAAAAAATTAAAGCCATTCGACAACACCTTTTTGCTACCCAGAGTTGGTAAAAGCGTTATACCGATAGGCGCCGTCGTTCGCTAGAATTCAAAGTTAGTGATCATGTGTTTCTGAAAACCAAATCTTGTTTTGGTACTACCCGATTTGGTAGTAAAGGGAAGTTATCTCCTCGATACATCAGGCCATTTGAAATTCTTTATCGTATCGGGAATGTTTCATATTGTCTAGATTTGCCGCTGCAATTGTCTATCATTTATAATGTCTTTCATGTATCAATGCTCCGCAGGTACGTTCATGATCTTTCCCATATTGTTCACTGAAAAAACCTCAAGGTGTTAGACAGCAGAACATATGAAAACCGCCTAATACAGATTTTAGACCACCGAGATCAGGTGCTACGAAACAAAGTCATCCCATTAGTGAAGGTCTTTTGGTTGCATCACGGAGCCGAAGAGGCAATGTGGGAGTTAAAAACAGAAATACATGGAAAAAACCCAAAGTTGTTTAATTAATATGTAATTTTAAATTTTGGGAAAGAAATTTTATTTAGTGGGAGAGATTGTAACATTATGTATTTATATTAATGTTAATTATGTTGTATTAACTCCTTTATACATATGTGAATGATCGTTTGGTGATTCAAGTGGTCTGAATCGATTTCGGTTAGTAAATAGGAAGTTTTGGTTCTTTGCGATTCGTTAATTCTAGCTAACTTTGAGCTATCGTAATTTCTTCGTTACTTATCCGATTAAGGTTCCGTATGAAAATTTATCTATAATTTGTACTATTTAACAACTTTCGTGTTTTCACCGAAAGCTAGTTCGCACTCTTTATGGATCAAAACAGGGTGCAAAGTAGGGCCATTGCAAAATTCTGGTCATTCGGTAATGTTTCGACATAGCGCTATTTTCGGTGAATTTTTGGAAAATATCTATCTAGAATTTAGGAAAACTTCCTTAGGAAGCTGTAGATCTTTGAATTACCTTTCAATGGACATAAAGATCGCCTCAATTGGAATTCCGAACAAAAAGTTATGACCAAAATACAAACAATTCTCCAGGCCCAAAAATGTTAAAGCGCTGACTGGTGTAGCATTTTTGGCACGCCAGTTTGGCAACAAATTTTTGGGAAAATTGTGACCCGTAGACTGGTATGGGTATTTGGCATTTTCCACCGATTTAAGCTCAGTTTAAGTGCGTTTTATGCCCTTTTTTCATATATTTTTCAACCCAAACACTTTCAAACACTATGAGAGGATTCTAGAGGGTTCTAGAGAGAGAAAGGAAGAGATTTCTACGCATTAATCCTTCGGCATCAAAGATTTAGGCTCAAGATCATCCGAATCATCTTCTTCTTCACTATTCATCATCTTCCTCCTTGAGATTATTTTGGGGAGAAGCTTGGATTGTTATTTCCTTTCTTCTTTCTCGCTAATAACTTGAGGTAGGGGTTTCTTTACTTACAAAACTAAATGCCATGGTTTTATTATGCGATAATAGTTGTATATGACTTATGTTTGCTTAAATATAGCAAGACCATGGTGTTTTATGATTCATAAGGCTATGATTGCATGATTTAAGACAATATATGCCATATATACTTGAGATAAAGTGTAATTTGAACCAACCGAGGTATCTTTTGGCGGTATGTATTATAATTATTGATAAAAATGGCTGATTAATGGATTTTGCATACCGAAGGATATTTGGTAGAACTTTTAAAGTATATATGGCATAGATTGCCTCATATGTATATTTTATATCATATTATGCATGATATGTGTTATTATTGTGTCAATTGATGGCTCGGGAATCATATAGCAAGATTTTGAACGGACTCGCGGCTTATGGATTGATTGGTTATTTTATGAAAGGGCTTCATCATTTATGATTGGTTCGGAGAGCTTGTATCTCTTGGAAACAGATCCTTGATATAGTTGTATAGTGCTTGCCGGGATGGAAAAATAGGCAGGGCCCAGTGCCCTTCGGTTGAAAAGCTCTAAACCCCTGGGGGAGCAATGTTTGGCCGCCTATAAGCCACCGGTGTGGAGTCCGGGAACCTAGGCAAATTGGCAAAGCACTATGGTTTTGTGGTTATCTGTGGTAATATGGGATCGGGGTGATTGATCCCGGGGTTGTTGTTCTCTATATTCATATGGGATTGGGACAATTGATCCTAGGATATCAACTTGGTGATTTGGCATTCTTAGTGGCAATGGGATATACTCACAGCTCAGACTTTTTATTATACGGTAATCGGTTGACACGGGAGGTAACCTGCATTAGCACGTTCATGCATTGTTACTAGAAGAAAATGATTATTGTTGATATTATTTAAGTAAACGTGGTTTGAAAGACATGATTATAAGTATGTTTTCGAACATATACTCCCCCTACTAAGCAAATAGCTCAGCCCGGTTTACTTTAAATGTATACAGGTACTCATGAGTCCCATGGGGACAAGGAAGCAACGGGATCAAGGATGAAATAAAAGCTCTGATACAGTTCATTTTTGGTATATATATGTTTTTTCAGGAAGCCACGGCTAGCCCGAGGATTGTATATATTTTGGGAACGCATGTGGTTTGAATTTATATACATACTAGGGTATACCCGTGCCGTCCGGCACGATAAAATGAATAAAAAATAATAATTAGATAAAATATAATTACGTAAAAAGTTTAAGGGTTGAAAACATATAAGGTATCGTAAAAAATAAAACATGTCCAACTAAAAATACAGCCATCCTTCACTCGAGACATGTGACCTGAAACTGCCTCGACCGTTTTATAATGTAATGTTGTTATGAGTGTATTTAAAAGAGAAAAAAATATTATATTCGAGGCATATCGAATTGTAATATAAAAAAATCTCTTCCTAAAATTGCCTTGACCTTTTTATATTGTAATGGTGTTATTAGTATATTTAAAAGAAAAAATATTATATTTGAGGTATGTTGGACACTAATATAAAAGAATTCCGCCCCATATTCAATAGGGATATTTTATTATTTTTAATTTTATTTTAGTATCTTTTATTCATTGTGTAATATTTTCAATAACTAATGAGTTAGAAATACGTTAAGTATGCCATTATAATTGTAATGTTTTATAACTTTTCTTGAATTTTTTATAAATAATTTAATAATTACAATAAATCTTGATGAATATATTTCAAATATATAAATTTTATTAAAGGTGGATTTGTAAATAAAGTTTTGGTATTTGAAAGTTTTTAAAAAATTTGATGAGATGGAAATGTATATTTTCAATAACTAATGAGTTATAAACACGCTAATTATACCACTATAGTTGTTATATTTTATAAGTTTTATGCCATTATATTTGTAATGTTTTATAACTTTTTCTTGAATTTTTTGATACATAATTTAATAATCATAATGGATCTTGTTTTGTAGATGTTGATGAATATATTTCAAATATATAAATTTTATTAAAGTTGAATTTGTATATTTAAAGTTATGGCATTTGAAAGTTTTTTAAAAATTTGATGAGAGAGAAATGCTATAGAAAAGTATAGAGATATAAGAGTTATATTTGTGTATATGTTTAGTGTATGAATAAATGTTGAGTTGATTTGACATCTTGTTATGAATATAAAAGTGATATAATGGTCTAAAAGTGTTAACACCATTAAAAATTAATATAAGACATTGGATTGATTTATTATTTTATTGCAAAAAATCATTGTTTTATAATATAGATGTGATGCATGCTTGAACATCATACTATGTTTTTTGGTGTACTCCATGTTTAGAATACTTGATGTGCATGTTATTGTATATTTGTTTTCTTCTTATACACCTATCTTAGTTCTACTGTGATGGGTTAGTAACGCTCCAGGCCTTAAATATAAGTGTTATCCTGTAGATAAAGGAGGGGGTGTTACAAGCTCCTTCTCGGTTGTTATGTAATTCATTTGGGCGTCATTCAAGGTCCGACATGCACAATAGATTACACCCGAATTCTTGTCTTTCCGTTGACCAAGAACCGCTCCGACCGCATAATCACTCGCGGCACGCATGAGCTCAAAAGGCAAGCTCTAGTCAAGTGTTTGGATTATCGGCGCGGTAGTGAGCATAAGCGTCAGTGAGATAAATGCTTCCTTGTACTTGGTGTCCCATTCAAAAGGTGTGTCCTTGAGGAGAAGATTGCACATCAGCTTGGAAATGGAATATAAGTTCTTGATAAACCTCTTATAAAACTCGGCATGTCCCAGAAAGGATCGGACATCATTTAAATTTTTAGGTGTAGGAAGCTTGGAAATCAACTCGATTTTCGCTTTGTCCACTTCAATTCCCTTAGACAAAATAATATGCCCCAACACGATACCCTTGGTAACCCTAAAATGACTCTTCTCCCAATTCAACACCAATTGCTTTTCAACACATTTTTCCAAAACCTGTTTAAGGTTAGTCAATCAACAGTCGAATGACTTACCATAGACGTACGGTAAAGTCATTCATAAACACTTTCAAAGTTCATTCCACCATATCACTAAAAATACTTAGCATACACCGTTGAAAAGTGGCTGGTACATTGCATAGACCAGATGGCATTCTTCGATAAGCGAAGGTGTCAAAAGGACATGTAAAGGTGGTTTTTTCTTGATCATCTAGGTCAATCTCAATTTGATTGTAGCCGAAAAAGCCATCGAGGAACGATTAAAACTCATGGCCCACTACCCTATCTAAGGTTTGATCCAAAAAAGGGAGTGAAAACTGATCTTAACGAGTCACCTCATTAAGTTTGCGGTAGTCAATGCACATTCGCCACCCGGTGGTGACTCTTTGTGGAACTAATTCATTGGATTCATTTTTTATTACCCTAAGACCCAATTTTTTTGGTACCACTTGAGTTGGACTAACCCACTTACTATCCAAGGTTGGATAGATGATCTTTGCATTTAATAATTTCAACACCTTGTTCTTAACCACTTCTTGCATGTTAGGATTCAATTGGCGTTGAAATTACCTCGATGTTTTTTCCCTCCTCCAAGTGATTTTTCTGTGTACAAATTAATGGGCTTATTTATTGGAGATCGGCGAGAGTCTAACCAAAAGCTTTTTTTTATTTACCAAGAAAATTAACTAACCTTACCATTTGATCATCCGAGAGTTCGGATGAAATAATGACGAGGTAAGTGTCAGAAGCTCCTAAGAAGGCATACATCAACTTGCTCGGTAATGGCTTGAGCTCCATTTGTCCTTCAACCTTGTTGATGAACGGTTGTGTATTTTATTCTTTCTCCGAGAGTTCATCTTATTTGTCAAACAAATAAAACACTTGCATACATCCCTGGGATTCATCGAAAATGGTTAGAAAACCTTCCATTGAATCCGATTTGAAATTAGCCGCAAAGTGGTCCTAGACACATGACTCTATCTTGGTCAAGCGTTATCTTTCATCATCGTCGTCATCTTTTTGATTGCTCAAAGAGAACACATTTAACTCCAAAGTCATGTTTGCAAAAACTAACTTAACAATTCCGTTCTTACAAATCATAATAGCATTAAAAGTGTAAAGAAATGGTCGTCCAAGGAAGACCAGAATCTTATTAGCGAGATTAGACAGGGGTTGTATGTCGAGGATGATGAAATCAACCAAAATAAAAACTTATCAATTTGGACAAGTACATCCTCAACTACCGCTCTTGGGATCTTAACGGATCGGTCCGCTAATTAAATCGTCACCTTTGTAGATTTCAATTCTCCCAACCCCAATTGTTGGTATACAAAATATGGGAGCACGTTTACACTTGCTCCCAAATCATGCAAAGCAATTTTAATCCTACAATTTCCTATTACGCATGAAATTGTGGGACAACTGGGATCTTTGAACTTAGGGGCTCTCATGCCTTGCCCAATAGAGATCACTTACTCCGCCACGAAGGCCTTCTTCTTACATTCAACTTTTGTTTCATCGTGCAAAAGTCCTTGAAGAACTTAGCGTACGAAGGTATTTGTTTGACCGCATCAAGCAGGTTAAGCAAAGGAATGTTGATTTTGACTTGCCGAAACACATCCAAAATCTTTATGTTAAATTTGGATGGTTGGTTCAACCTCTCTGTGAAAGGTACCTTGATTTCGTTATTGATTTTCTCGAGATCATCATTTCCTTGTCTCTCTCTCTCTCTCACAACCTTCTTAACCTCCACCTCCTCAACACTCGTAGATTCAACTGTGTCTGACCTTGGGATTTTTAGGGACCGTAGTCTTATTTACCACTTTTTCACTCCACAAAATCGTGTTGGATTTAGGTTCTTTGAACTTACTACTAGCCTCTCCTCCCTCTATAAACAAAGCTTGACCTCTAAAGTTAACTAAAGGCTGAGTTGGAAATTTCCCTTATTTTGGGTTGCTAAGGCATGAGGTAGCTAAGATATTTCAAAAACCCATATCAACATCACCTAAAACACAATCCAATCCAAAAAAATTTCAAAACAGTTTAGGTAATAATTTTTGGTTTTGTTTTTGGCAGAGCAAATGAGTTTTTGAGGTTGTTTTTTTCCCCCTTTGAATTGGCATTTATCAAAATTTTTTCCCCAAGTGAAGTTGGGGTGATTTCTCTATCCATTGTTGTATTTCTGAGAAAAATGGTCGTTTTGTTGACGATTTTGGTTGTATTGGTTCAACGCATTGACTTAGGCGGCATTTTTTAGTACTTTTCGAAAAGCAAGAATGGTAGGGCATTCCTCAGTTGCGTGTCCCAAGTTATCACAAATGACACACAATCGACTCGATGACACCGCATTAACCTCTCTAGGCTTGTTTGACTCTAAGGCCTCTACCTTCTTAGTCAATTGAAACAACCTTACACCCATGTCATCATCTTTGGAAATTTGGTACAACCCACCCTTTCCTAGAGGTTTGGCCTTTTAGGTTCCTCGGTATAAATGTTCTAATTTTGGGCACCTTTCCCTAATTCATCAAAATATAGCAAAGCCTGCTCGGAGTTTTTACTAAAAAATTAACTATTACACATGGTCTCAACAAACTTATGCATTTCAAGGGTAAGAAATTTATAGAAATAGCTTACAAGGCTCCTTGTTGGCCATGGAGAGGACATGCGTTTAAAAGTTTCTTATATCTTTCCCAACACTTATAAAAACTTTCATTTTCTGTTGGCGAAAAATTGGATATTTCCATTCTCAAAGCATTTATCCATAGACGAGAAAGAATTTTTTTCAAAAACTCTAATTGAAGTACTTGCCAAGACCGAGTAGATTGTGGTCTTTGAGCATTCAACCAAAATTTTCCTTTATCTTTTAAAGAAAAAGGGAATAGTTTTAAATGCATAACCTCCTCATTGGTATTCACTTCACGAAACGAGTAGCGGACTTCTTCAAAGTCTTTTAAATGCAAATATGGGTTTTCAGATTCCATACCGTGAAAATAATGGATATGCTGAAGCATAACCGGTTTGAAAGAGAAAGCGTCCGTTAGACCGGCGAGAAGCACGATGCAAGAGTTAGATATGGTCCTAAGGGGTTGAAGATAATCCCTCATTGTTCGAACCGGGGGAACATTGTTTGATCCGTCCCCCCCCTCGTTACCTTGATAGTCTAACACTGTTAGTTATTAGGGCTGCTAATATCAGATCCAACAGTTGCCTTTGCATGGGCTTGGAAAAACTATTCGAATAGCTCCTCGAAAACTCTACAAAATAAAACAAAAGTAAGAGAGAAAAAATTAATTAAAAAGAGAGATACTTACAGAATGATTTTATACAAAACCCGTAATCCTCCTTTTGTCGTATCCCCGGCAACGGCACTAAAAACTTGACACCGCTAAAATAATGCGTTGTGGTAGCCCAAATGCAAGCCCGTCAAGTTGTAATATAATCTCGGAAGTCCGAGTATCGATCCACAAGAACAGTTGGAAAGGTATGGAATGGATTACATATTTTACGATTTTATGGTTTTTTAAAAGATTGGTTGTGAAATAACGGAATGTAAATTGGTTGTGAAAATTAATAAGAAAGTACTAAGGTATTTGGAAGACGCTTGCGATAAATAGGCGGCGTTTACTAGCTCATACAAAAATATTCATACACTTTTCTGGAAACTGGGGAAATTGACATTTTTCCTCAATAGTAACGGGGTGCGAAGCAAAGCAACTCATTCCATGACTTAAGCTAAATCGAGAAGGAAAATAACCAAGTTCCACACACACAAAATTATCGAGTCTATTTCTTAGCAATGGGTGTGAAGTAAAACAACCTATTCCCAAAATAAGCTAATCCAAAATATAAATGAGGATTTCATTGTAAAAAGGTCTAACATGAAGCATATGTATAAAATCTCATTGTTTAAAAGAAAGAAAATTAAATAGTAAATCCTTACGATGAAACGAGCCGAAGTTTATGAAATATAATCGTCAACTAATCGATTATCACTTAGGATAGACATAAAGAGTCTAAATAACAATATAGTGTAAAAAGCACTCAAAATATCATTAAATGATTCAAAGATAAGCTAAGCAAAATTATAAACCATCTATGGAATTTTTAAGAACTCTCCATAATCTCTTCAAGAAAGAAAAAGGATCCACAAATGAGGGAAAGGACTACAAGCTTTCTAGAACCATATAAATATGTTATATTATCATTAACAGACAAGAACTAAATATACAAGGCATATAAAGTCTAATCTTTAGATGAAAATACCTAAAAATCTTGTAAGATGAAAATATTGAAGAAGAAAAAGATTCACAAATATTTAACAAATTTAAACATGGATTGAGCTAATAATCACTGAAAAACATATCGCAATTAACCTCCAACACCTTAGTAATAGAATACTCCATAATAAATGCACAAACAAATATTATAAAAGAATAAATTATTTTTACAATCCATGAAACTTATAAGAACAATGAAGAAGACAAACTCAAAGAACTCTCACTTCTGTCTTGATAATATCTAGATAATATTAATAACCTAAAAAAAGCCCCAATATAGCTAAACAATAAGAAAATAAAGCCAAGAAAAATATCTAGGAACATTAATCCCTAAAATCAGGCTATATGTATTGAATGGATGTTGTCTTCGCCATGCCATGATCGATCATGGAAGTGCACTATGTGGATGATTTCAATCCCATGATCGATCATGGGTCTGGGATTTCTTCACTCACCCTTTTTGCAAGCCTCTAAACTTGCTTTCGATTAATCTTTTGAAGGCCATTGCATCCTATGCCTATAAACACATAGAAACACAACAAAAAAGCACACCTAGCGAGGTGATATTAGATACAAAACTTGCTAAGGGACTAATTTTGAGATAAACGGATAATTTGGCAAAGTTAAAACAATAAACGCGTGAAGTGGTTTCGGGAAAGAGCTTATGCATGACAATATTATGCGTTTATCATAAGGTATTTGCTTGACCACATCAAGAAATGGAATTCTAAACTAAACTTGTCTAAAAAATCCAAAATTTTGATGCTCCCCTTGGACGATTGACTTAATCTCTCGGGAAAATAAACTTTGATTCCATTCTTGATCTTTTCAATGTCCTCTTTTCTTATTTTTAATTCTCTTTATTTTCACTCTCCATCTTGCTTAATACTTATTAACAGGATTATGTCCCCACCTTGGGGGTTTTAGGAACTATAATTTTGTCACGACGATCTTTTCGCTTCAAAGAGTTATGGTGAATTTAACTCTTACAATAATGGCTATAAAGTCTACACCCTTAACTACCATTGCTTGCACTTTAGGATTGGCTAAAGGTTGGGCTGGGAGTTTTCCTTTTTCTTTGGTAGGTAGGGTAGTGGTGAGCTTAGAAATCTGGGTTTTTAGTTACCCACATCACGATCGGTTTTTCTTCAAAATTATGCAAAAGCGCTACTAAGCTATGATTGGGCGGTGGAGCAAAATAGCTTTAAGGTTGTTGCTGTCTTTGGTTTTGGTTATATAGTATTGCCTCTTTAACTGAAATTGGGGTGAATCTTCCATCCCTCATTATACTTTTGAGAAAATGGGTCATTTTGGGACAATTTGTATGAATTCATGGCATTCACTTGAGATGGATTTTGAGGACTTCCCTAAAGGCTGGAATGGTGTCACAATCCTCAGTTGCGTTTCTCGATTTATAA